>CAUYLG010070285.1:0-90123 GCA_963573385.1 Cacajao melanocephalus
CAAAGAAAATGTGGTACATATACACCATGGAATACTATGCAGCCATAAAAAATGATGAGTTCGTGTCCTTTGTAGGGACTTGGATGAATCTGGAAACCATCATTCTCAGCAAACTGACACAAGAACAGAAAGCCAAACACCACATGTTCTCACTCATAGGAGGGTGTTGAACAATGAGAACACATGGACTCAGGGAGAGGAGCATCACACACTGGAGGCAGTTGGTGGGGGTAGGGGAGAGACAGTGGGAGGTGGGGAGGGATAACATGGGGAGAAATGCCAGATATAGTATGCACCTAGAGTTAAATAAATTAATTTAAAAAAAAAAGAAAAAGTTCTTGATGGATAGTCAAAGTGCTACTCCAGAGAACACATGAACAATAAAGTGAAAGAGTCTTCTTGCTGCTCTAGAGAAAGTTTTAATGGTCTAGATAGAACAGCGGTCCTCAACCTTTTTTTGGCACCAGGAACTAGTTTTGTGGAAGACAATTTTTCCACGGATCAGGTTGCAGGGGAATGATCAAGTGCATTACAGTTATTGTGCACTTTATTTCTATTATTACATTTTTTTTTTGAGACAGAGTCTTGCTCTATTGCCCAAGCTGGAGGGCCATGGTGGGATCTTGGCTCACTGCAACCTCAGCCTCCCAAGTTCAAGAAATTCTCCTGCCTCAGCCTCCCAAGTAGCTGGGACTACAAGTGTGCACCACCATGCCTAGTTAATTTTTGTATTTTTAGTAGAGATGGGGTTTCGCCATGTTGGGCAGGCTAGTCTGGAACTCCTCATCTCAACTGATCCCACCTGCCTCGGCCTCCCAACATGCTGGAATTCCAGGTGTGAGCCACCACGCTCTGCCTATTACTACATTGTAATATATAATGGAATAATTATAAATTCACCATAAAAACAAGAAAGAAAAAAAAAAAGGAAAAATAAATTCACCATAATGTACAATCAGTGGGAGCCCTGAGCTTGCTTCCCTGCAATTAGTCCCATCTGGGGGTGATGGGAGACTGACAGATCATCAGGCATTAGATTCTCATCAGGAGCACCCAACCTAGATCCCTCAGGTGCACAGTTCACATTAGATTTCGCGCTCCTATGAGAATCGAATGCTGCTGTTGATCTGATAGGAGGCAGAACTCAGGTGGTAATGCAAGTGATGGGGAGTGGCTGTAAATACAGATGAAGTTCCTCTTGCTTGCCCACCACTCACCTCCTGCTGTGTGGCCTGGTCTGTGGCCTGGGGGTTGGGGATCCCTGAGACAGAAGATCAAACCAGCCACAACATTCCATAAGCCAAAACCTAACGCAGAGCAAGGTCCCCAGCGTTGAGGCAAGACCCTTTTATAGCAAAAATATTACCACTCACTGAAAGCTCAGATGTCATTAGCATTTTTTTTTAGCAACAAAGTGTTGTTGGTTTTTTTTTTGTTTTTTGTTTTTTTTTTTGAGACGGAGTCTTACACTCTGTCAACAGGCTGGAGTGCAGTGGCATGATCTCGGCTCACTGCAACCTACGCCTCACAAGTTCAAGCGATTCTCCTGCCACAGCCTCGGAAGTAACTGGAATTACAGGCGCATGCCACCACACCCAGCTAATTTTTATATTCTTAGTAGAGCCAGGGCTTCATGTTGGCCAGGATGGTCTCAATCTCTTGACCTCGTGATCCGCCTTCCTCGGCCTCCCAAAGTGTGCAGTGAGCCACCACGCCTGGCCCAAAGTGTTTTTTAAGGTATGTGCACTGTTTTCTTAGACACAATGCTACTACACACTGAATAGACTACAATATATTAGAAATATAAGTTTTTTTTTAAGGTGTTTACTTTTATTCAACTGGTCTCAAGTCAGTGTACAGGTAAGCCTCTACCCACTCCCAGGGAAACCAAAAGCCTTGATACATCTCAAGTTGGGGAACAAAAGGGAGGGGCCACGAAGGCTGATCATTCAAAATAAAACAATATAAAAAACTATTAAGGCAAAGATTTAAAAATTTTTGCATTACATAATTTACACTAAAGCAATGCTATCACCTCCCCTGTGTGGACTCGGGAGAGGACTGGGCCATTTTCCTTAGAAAGAAGTGGGATGGCTTTAGGAGAGCAAGGGACTTCCTATAACAATGCATCTCAAAATATTTGGAATAAGCATTAAAAAAAAGAACAACATACAAGCAAAGTCCTCAGCCACATCGTAGAGCTTTGGGGGATGCTCACTCCAACTGACTGCTGTCATCTTCACTGTTCCAGTTTTTAAATCCTGAGTCAAGCCAAAAACCAAAACCAAACAAAACAAATAAAGCCATGCCAATCTCATCTTGTTTTCTGTGCAAGTTAGGTTTTGTCAAGAAAGGGTGTAATGCAACTAACTCACAGTCGGCCTACAAGCATTTGTGGTGGATGATGGAGGGGCCGGACTCCTCATCCTCCTGTTTGCTTAACCACATCTCCCGGAAGGTGGACAGCGAGGCCAGGATGGAGCTGCCAATCCACACAGAGTACTTGTGCTCAGGAGGAGCAATGATCTTGATCTTCATCATGCTGGGCACCAGGGCAGTGATCTCTTTCTGCATTCTGTCAGCGATGTCAGAGTACATGGTGGTGCCTCCAAACAGCACTGTGTGGGCGTACAGGTCTTTGCAGATGTTCACACTACACTTCATGATGGAGTTGGAGATAGTTTCGTGGATGCCACAGGATTCATGCCCAGGAAGGAAGGCTGGAAGAGCGCCTCAGGGCAGCAGAACTGCTTGTTGCTGATGGTGATGACCTGGCCATCAGGCAGCTCCTGGCTTTTATCCAGGGATGAGCTGGAGGCCTCCATGGCCATCTCCTGCTTGAAGTCCAGGGCAATGTAGCACAGCTTCTCCTTGATGTCATGCATGATTTCCAGTTCAGCCATGGTGGTGAAGTTGTAGCCGCACTCAGTGAGGATCTTCATGAGGTATTCAGTCAGGTCCTGGCGAGTCAGGTCCTGGAGAGCCAGGTCCAGGCGAGCCAGGTCCAGATGCAGTATGGCATGAGGGAGGGCATACCCCTTATAGATGGGCACAGTGTGGGTGACCCCGACACCAGAGTCCATCAGGATGCCAGTGTTATGGTGCCAGAGGTGTGCAGGGACAGCACGGCCTGAATGGCCATGTACACAGCTGGGGTGTTGAAGGTCGCAAACATGATCTGGGTCATCTTCCCGTGGTTGACCTTGGGGTTTGGGGGGCCTTGGTCAGCAGCATGGGATGATCCTCAGGAGCCACATGCAGCTTGTTGTAGAAAGTATAGTGCCAGATCTTCTCCATGTCGTCCCAGTTGGTGACGAGCTGTGCTCTATGCGGTACTTCAGGGTCAGGATGCCTCTCTTGCTCTGGGCCTTGTAGCCCAGCTAGAGCAGCTTGACCCATGCTCACCATAATGTCCTGGGGCCTGGGGTGCCCCACAATAGAGGGGAAATGGCCCGGGGGGGCATCATCACCCGCAAAGCTGGCCTTGCATATGATGGAACCGTTGTTGACAATGAGTGCAGCAATACCATCATCTATGGTGAGCTGGCTGCAGGTGTGGAAAGGCAGTCGAGCGGCAAGGGTGAGGGTGAGGCTCTGTGCTCATGGGGTGGACATGGTCTCGGCGGAAACATAAGTTTTATATGCAATGGGAAACCAAAATATTTGTCTGACTTTGCTTTTTTGTGGTATTTGCTTTATTTTGATGGTCTGGAATCAAACCTGCAATCTCTCTGAGGTGTGCCTATAAATAAAACTTCAATTCTCATTATTTATAATGTTTTAAATTACAGTTTACCAATATTAGTTTTATTATGTTTTTTCATTTCTCTATACATTTATAACCAATAGAAATAGTTTTAAATGTTTTGATACACATTTATGTATTATAAGTTTTCTCACTGATTAAGATGATATAGAGTCAGCTTGCATGGTAATTTTTAGTCTCATACTAGTGTGCAAAGCAAAAACTACAAGTATTTAGGAAACACGAGATGAGTTTTTCCCTCTACTATTTACTCATCAGATATTTCTACAGCACTGGGTCCAGTTTAAGCTTTGCAACCAAAGATTGACATGGAAAATGCAGGAGAAGGTAATAGACTAAAAAAACTGGCCACAGGAAAACTGTTTAAGGAAATTGACAGATGTTAGCCACTGAAAAGACAGTTGAAGTGGTAATTTAACTATAGCTGATCTTCAATGACTTTAACGTAACGGATACTAACTAATCATTATGTATCCCTATAAAAGAATGAACATAAACAAAAATGAATTTCAACTGAAACATGTTGGATTTCAGTTAACTTAAGAATAAACTTATAGTGAAAGAGGTACTATATATCAGAACAGATTTCAAAGAGAGCTCTGTAATTTTCTTTCTGGAAGTCCTAAAATTTAAAATTAGTTCTTATCCAATTGGAATGGTTTAAGTTTTGAAAACAAGCAAGGGAAGATGGACTGTATGACCTGTAAAGGGCTCTGCCAGAGTTAAGATGCTGTGATTTTTACCACTGTAGAACTTTATTTTACCCTAACCTGCCAATTATTTTTGAGCACTGTACTTAAATTGTTCTTTGCTTTGTACATTCAGCTCCCTTTCTCCCAGACCCTCTCCAGTTAAAGGGCATTAGATTATGGAGTGGAACTCTGATGGGAAAGAAAAGCTGCAGAACAATCCTTTTTTTATAGTGAGGCTCTGTGATGGGGACTGCAGTGGCTTTGATGTATGCAGCTCCCACAGCATCAGTGCATCCATACAAATGAGCCCTGAGTGCCTCGGATACATCTTTGCTGCTGCTGCTGCTGCTGCTGCTGCATTCTGTGCACTCAGCACTGCTCCAGAGCACCTGCTTGGTTTGAAATATGGATATTCATTATAAAAATCCATAAATTCATTGCCAAATCAGGCTGATTAACACCCTCCCAGGACAAGGCATTTGCAGGGAGGACAAATATGGACCTTTTGATCTGTCTTCAGTGCTGATAATTCTTGAACATTAAACCAGACAATTCTTGCCACAAAAAATTCACAGTCTCTTCTCCATTAAAAATCATCAGGCCTACCAGGTGAAGGATTATCTGATATTTTCAAACAGAGCACTGATGTGTTCTCCATTCTCCTGTTTACTCACCTCCCTTTATGTATTAGCTCTGCTAAACTTGGTCCAACATTCTTTGGAGATGGCTCAATAATAAAATCTCTAAAACAATGTAGTGTCCTAGCCCTGCATCCTTTTTCTGATTACTAGGTTTCCAGAAGAAAACCGTGTGTCAGAAAAAATCCAAACCCTGAATGCTGATAGCTCCCAACAAGATAAAGTGTGAGAGAAACAGAAACTCTTTAAACTATAAGTTATTTGAAGATAAGGTATTTTCTATTAAAAAAAACACTAGGAATATTTTGGCTTTAAAAATAATAAAGTTGGCTTTAGAAATAGAGACTACAAATATTCTCCACTAATGAGTCTCACGGCAGAAATAAAATTTGTTCTTTAATCAGATTTCCAGTGGAGATTGTTCTGAGTTTGTTTTTGTTTTGTTTTAATCTGATTTGGAGTTTTAGACTTGAGAATTGTCTCTACAGCAAAAATATCCAATATTGATTGGGCATTCCTGAATATGTCCAATTATTTACTTAATGAGAAGGTTGTAAATTCTTTTTGTGCAGGGAACTGGAGTTTTTTTATTTTTAGGTTTTGAGATGGAGTCTCACTCTGTTGCCCAGGCTGGAGTGCACTGGCATGGTGTCAGCTCACTGCAACCTCTGCCTTCTGGGTTCAGGCGATTCTCCTGCCTCAGTCTCCCAAGGAGCTGGGACTGCAGGTGCATGCTACCATGCCCAGCTGATTTTTGTATTTTTAGTAGAGATAGAATTTCACCATGTTGGCCAAGTTAGTCTCAAACTCCTGACCTCAGCGGATCCACCTACCTCAGCCTACCAAGCTGCTGGGATTACATGTGTGAGCCACTGTGCCCGGCTGGACTGGAGTATTATTATTACCCAAATGAGTGTTCAATTCTTATTGTAAGAGATGGGGTCTTTCTCTGTTGTCCAGGCTAGAGTACAATGGCATGATAATAGCTCACTGTAACCTCAAACTCAGGTTCAAGTGATTCTCCTGTCTCACCCTCCCAAAGCCTGGGATTACAGGCATGAGCCCGTGGGCTTTTTTTTTTTTTGATGTAGATGTTTACTGCTATAAACTCACACCTTAGCACTGCTTTTTCTGCATTCCGTAAGTTTTGGTATTTTGTATTCTATTTTTGTCTCAAGATATTTTTACATTTCCCTTTTAACTTATTTGTTGTTTAGAATCATGTTGCTTAATTTCCGTGTATTTGGAAAATTGCTAAAATTCCTCCAGTTCTTAACTTCTAGTTTCATACTTTGGTGAGCAGAAAAGATATTTGATATGATTTCAATCTTCTTAAATTCATTTAAATTTATTTAGACTTGTTTTGTGCCCTAACATGATTTATTCTGGAGAATGTTCCATGTGTGCTAGAGCACAATGTATATTCTGTTGCTGCTGGATGTAATGTTCTATATATGTGTTAGGTCCTTTTGATGTTAAGTGTAGTTTAAATACAAGGCTTTCTTACTGATTTTTTTTTTTTTTTTTTTTTTTTTGTCTGCATGAAAAGTCTATTGCTTAAAGTTGGGTATCAAAGTCTCCTACTATTATTGTGTTGCAATCCATCTCTCTCTTCAGGTCCTTTAATATTTGTTTAATATACTTAGGTACTCCAGTGTTGGTGCATATATATGGATAACTGTTATAGTCTCTTGATGAATTGATCTCCTTATCTTTATATAATGACCTCATCTCATTTTACAGCTTTTGACTTAAAATCTATTTTACCTGACATAAGAAAAGTTACCCCTGCTTTCTCTTGATTTCTATTTGCATGTAATATATTTTGCCATCCTTTTACTTTCAATCTATGTGTGTCCTTAATGGTGAAGTATCTTGTAGGCAGCATACAGTTGGGTCATATTTTTATAATTCATTCAACCATTCTATGCCTTCTTATTAGAGAATTTAATATATTTACATTCAAAGTAATTATTGATAGGTAAGAATGTACTACTGCCATTTTGTTAGTTGTTTTCTGGTTGTTTTGTGGATCCTTTCTTTCTTCTTTTGCTATCTTCCATTGTAATTTATTTTCTCTAGTGTTAGACTTTGATTCCTTACTTTTTACTTTTATGTGAATCTACTTTAGGCTTTTGTTCTGTGGTTACCATGAGGCTTACATAGAACATCTTATAGTTATATCAAGCCATTTTAAACCAGTAACAACTTCGAGTGCATAAAAAAACTCAGTACTTTTACTCTACACCCTTCATATTTTATTTTATTTTTTTTTGAGATGGAATCTCACTCTTATTACCCAGGCTGGAGTGCAGTGGCTTGATCTCAGCTCACTGCAGTCTTTGCCTCCCGAGTTCA
The DNA here is from genome assembly GCA_963573385.1 of Cacajao melanocephalus. Lineage (NCBI taxonomy): Eukaryota > Metazoa > Chordata > Mammalia > Primates > Pitheciidae > Cacajao > Cacajao melanocephalus. Next base: position 7,455 of record CAUYLG010070285.1, read on the forward strand.
AGCGATTCCCCTGCCTCAGCCTCCTGAGTAGCTGGGATTACAGGCACATGCCACCACACCCGGCTAATTTTTGTATTTTCAGTAGAGACAGGGTTTTACCACATTGGCCAGGCTGGTCTCGAACTCCTGACCTCAAGTGATCTGCCTGCTTTGGCCTCCCAAAGTGCTGGAATTACAGGCGTGAGCCACTGTGCCCAGCCATATTTTATAATTTTAATATCAAATTTTATACCTTTTTATATTGTGTATTCCTTAACCAATTATAGCTATTATTATTATTATTATTATTCCAAGACAAGGTCTCATTCTGTTGCCCAGGCTGGAGTGCAGAGGTGCAATACTGGCTCCCTGCAGCCTCCACCTCTCAGGTTCAAGTGATTCTCCTACCTCAGCCTCCTGAGTTGCTGGAACTACAGGCATATGCCACCACACTCAACTAATTTTTATATTTTTTGGTAGAGACAGGGTTTCACCATGTTGGTCAGACTGGTCTCGAACTCCTGACCTCAAGTGATCCACCTACCTCCCAAAGTGCTGGGATTACAGGTGTGAGCCACTGCACCCAGCACTATTAGTATTTTTTAATAGTGTTGCCTAACCTTCATGCTAAAGGTATAAGTAACTTACACACCACCATTATAATACTCGAGTATTCTGAATTTGACTGTGTGCTTACTTTTACCAGTGAGTTTTATACTTTTATGTTTTAATGTTACTAGTTAGCATCCTTTTCTTTCAGCTTGAAGAACTCTGTTCAGCCTTTTTCATATGACAAGTTTGGTGGTGATAAACTCTCTCAGCTTTCACTTACCTGAGAAAGCCTTTATCTCTCCTTCATTTCTGAAGGACAGCTTCCAGGTATTCTTGTTTTCTCCTTCAGCACTTGGAATATAGTTATCCCTCAGCATCTGTGGGAGACTGTTTCCAAGACCTTTTGGGAATACCAAAATCCACAGATGCTCAAGTCCCTTATATAAAACAGTATAGTATTTGCATATAACAACATATGCATATCCTCCTGCACACTTTAAATAATATCTAGATTACTTGTAGTACCTAATACAAAGTAAACACTATGTAAATAGCTATTATACTGTATTGTTTAGGGAATAATGAACAGAAGAAAAAAGTCTGTACATGTTTAATACAGATGCAACCATTATAGGCTTAATTACATTTTTGATTCATGGTTGGTTAAATCCATGGATGAAGAACCTGCAGCAACCAAGGGCTGAAGCCTGATTTCAAAGAGGCTGGCCTCGTGCTGGGGTGTGCCTGGAGCCTGAGTTTGTGGGGGCAGGGTGGGTCCTGGGTCCACAGGTGGTGGCCTGGAGTATGGGTCTCCAGGACTGGACCTGGAGACGTAGTTCATGGAGACTCTCCTGGCACTGGTGTCTACAGGGGTGGGCCTGGACCCTGGGTCTGCTGGAGCAGGCTTGGATCCTGGGTCCACTGGAGGTTAGGTTTATGGGGACTGGCCTGGAGCCTTGGGCTAGCCTGGTGTTAGGGAAGGAATGAAGCTTGGATCTGTAGGGGCTAGTCTGGAACCTGAGACCATGGGTACTGGCATAGTACCTGGAGCCCTGAGGGCTGGCCTGAATACTGGGTCCATGGGGATGTGCCTAGAGGTTGAGTGTACAGGTGCTGGTCTGGAGGCTAGGTTTTTGAGGGCTGACCTAGGTCCTGAAGCTGTGAGAGGCAGCCTAGAACCTGGATCTATAAGGGTGTTCCTACAGCTTGGATCCATGGGTTCCAGCCCAGCGCTGGGGTCTACTGGAATGAGCCTGGATCCTGGGTCTGCTAGAACAGGGCTGAACCACAGAGCTGCTGGAGTGTGGGGCTGCAGAGACTCACCGACAGGGTGAGGTCATGAGGATCAGCCTGGCCTGGAGCCCGTGTCTGAAGGTAATGGCCTGGTGCCTGAGGCCTAGGGTGCTGCCTTGGCACTAGGGCAGCCTTAAAGCCTGGGGGTGTGTGGGCTGACCTGGCTCTGGGCTGGGCCTGGAGACTAGGCCTGCAGGGGCGGGCCTGGAGGCAGGGTCCACTGAGCAGGCCTGGAGCCTAGGGCTGCAGGATCTAGCTTGGCACTGTGGTGGACTTGGAAGCCTTGTCAGTAGGTACAGGCCTAGAGTCAGGGGCCATGGGGGACTACCCAGTGATGGGTTTTACTGGGACAGGCACAGTGTTGAGAAACGAGGCAATGTCCAGTACTCACTTCTTCCATCACACAGAGGGTATCTTGCTATGCTGTGCTGTCTGAGGTTTGGGGAAGTGTGATGAGGATAACGTAAAACTGTCTTTCCTGCCCTCTTCGATGTATCTTTTCTTATGACACCTGTTGCTTTAATTGCTCACCTGATTTCCCTAGTTCTTCTGAAGATATTTCCATGTATGGATAATTGTTTACACTGATATTTCTGCGAGGTAATGAGTACTATAAAGTTCGATTTTACCGGCCGGGTGCAATGGCTCACACCTGTAATCCTAGCACTTTAGGAGGCTGAAGCAGGTATATCACCTGAGGACAGAAGTTATAGGCCAGCCTGATAAACATGGAGAAACCCCCACCTCTGCTAAAAAAAAAAAAAAAAAAAAAATACAAAAACCAGTTGGGTGTGGTGACGCATGCCTGCAATCCCAGCTACTTGGGAGGCTGAGGCAGGAGAATTGCTTGAACCTGGGAGATGGAGGTTGCGGTGAGCCGAGATCACACCACTGCACTCCAGCCATTGCACTTTTGCTTTCCAACAAGAGCAAAACTCCATCTCAAAAAAAAAAAAGTTTGATTTCACCATCCAGCTGATGTTCAGATCCTCAGTTTCTCTCCTATAGATTCTGACTGAATTGGTCTGAGTAGGGATTGCCTTTTTTGTAAGATCCTTAGATTTTTTTTTTTTAATTGTATACCAGTTTGAGAACCATTGTTCTGGAATTTGCTGCTCAATGTGTTCTGAATGTTGAAAATGCAGAATTTTAGGCTCTACCATGGATCTACTGAAAGCAGAAGCCATCTTTTAACAAGATCCCCAGATGATTCATTTAAACATTAAAGTTTGAGAAATACTGCTTATGCAGGGTGCTTTTAAAAAAATGATACAGGCCGGGCATGGTGGCTAATGCCTGTAATCCCAGAACTTTGGGAGGCTGAGATAGACAGATCACCTGAGGTCGGGAGTTTGAGACCAGCCTGACCAACATGGAGAAACCCTGTCCCTACTAAAAATACAAAATTAGCCGGGCATGGTGGTGCATGCCTGTAATCCCAGCTACTCCAGAGGCTGAGGGAGGAGAATCGCTTGAGCCCAGGAGGCGGAGGTTGCAGTGAGCCGAGATCACACCATGGCACTCCAGCCTGGGCAAAAAAAGTGAAACTCCATCTCAAAAAAAAAAAAAAAAAAAATACATGCACTGATATTTCTTTAAAGCTTTCCAATGATTAAAATATGAATACCACTGAATGAAAAGGTACAAACACAAATATTTGTACAGGTATACTCTAGTCATGATGAGTAGAAGGAACAGAGAGAAAGTTTGAACTCCCACTTTCAACAAGAGAGATACAGGGGATCTACCTTAACAGAAGGATGCTGCTAGCACCAGAAAGAAAATGACTCTTACAATGATAAAGGCCTGAAGGGTAACTCCCAAATCTCATCTCACAGTACTCTAACTGCTATGCTTGTTTACAGCATCTTTGCTCTACCTCTCTAAAACCAGCCTTCATTGCTGTCCTGTTCTCTGCCCACTCCTCTCCCCAATCCACACCCAAATATTCAGCTCTTGAGGTTCCTCAAGAAAATATATTTTTGGCTCTAGGGAAGAAAAATGGATCAAACTCAAAAGAAATTGCCCATTCTGCAGTAAGGCTGCAAAGGATATATTCTTACCAACACATTCTCTTGTGGTTCATTGCATTCCCTTCAGGGTGCCTGCTGGCAATGACGCAGGATACCAGAATTGCTGATAGAACCTAGTCTGTCTCTGTAGGAGAAACTGTCTCCTGGCCTTTGGTCTCCTTGCCCCTGAGCTTTCTTGATGTAGTTCTGCTTCTAAGGTGAATGGCTTTTCCCCCTTGGCCCGATTTCTACTGTTAAGTTTTTATATTATTGAAATCTATCAGTGACAGTTGCTGCCTTATAATCTAGACGATGCTTGTAAATGATGAAAAGGAAACATGTCTATCTAACTCTACTCTTTATAGAAAAACCAGAATGATCATACATGCCACAAGAAACAATTGTTTCACTCCATATGACTCTGTTGTTTCCAAACAAACCAAACACAACAAAACCATAATGACAACAAAAAGATGTTTCTCAAAGTGCATGACATTGAGACTTCCCATCTACTTCCAGTAGACCTTTTAAAGACCTCTTTTTCCTGTCTTAAAAAATTATTATATATATTTAAGATATACAACATGATGTTATACTATATAAAGTAAAATGGTCTTTTGTGTGAGGTATTTCCTACATCACACTAAAGAGACTTTGTTAGATAATATAATTGACGAAGCTACATTTCTTCAACGGGTTCAATGTGGAACTAAGGTATTGTCATCATGGATATAAGGATCACAGTTGCTTACAGGTGGTATATGATCTTGAGCTATGATTCCTTCTCCACAAAATGGGGATAAAACTATCTTCTTTTTAGTTCTACTATCCAGATTAAATAATAGATATGACTTTGAAAATTGCAAAGTGGTCTACAAGATTTAGATGTGCTTATTATTAGTTGGTAGGAGTGAGTGATGTATCCTGGAAGATGAGTAAAGAAATCATTTCCAGGGTACAGCAAAAGTATTAAAGGACAGATGCTGAGTTCTCTGACGTCAGATCTCTACATAGGTGAGCAAGGGTTCTAGTTCTAGTTTCCTATTAAAGGTAAGAGGCAACACTATACATTGCCTTTGACATGAGTTTCAAACAGGAAGACTGATCAGAGGCAATGCATATGTGATCCAACACTCCATAGAGAGGGTGTCTGTCAATTCTGTCATGACCATTAGGCTCTCTACCTCATTCAGATTAAGTACACACAAATCTCTAAACTCCACTGCCATTCAAACTGGCAGACACTAAGGCCTGAGTACTAAAGAGAAAACGGGTACTTTTTTTTCAGATCTAATAATAATGGCTGGCCAGAGGATTCTATCCCTGGCAGCACAGCTGCTTCTACCAGGAAATTGATGAGCGCAGCTTGTGAGATGATGGCTGACTTCACATCAGGAAGTTCAGTGTGATTTGAATGAAAGACTTTGCATTCCAAGGCTCTGCCCTGCCGTGAGATAGGCAGGCCTATTTCTATCCAGCTGCTCACCAACATGCAAAATGACGTCATTTCTAGAACACAAGCAATCTCTGGGAAGAACCTGCTGGCAAGCAAGCACCAAAACTTCTGGAAAAACAAAATAAGCTATAGTCATCAAATGCTAGGGATAGGAATCAAACAGACAATAATTTCATCCCTCAGCTGTTAACACTGTTTCTTCTCTCTTCACAAGTTGCTTTCATTTTTACTTTTTTTTTTTTGGATGGAGTCTCCATCTATTGCCCAGGCTGGAGTGCAGTGGTGTGATCTTGGCACAATGCAACCTCCACCTCCGAGGTTCAAGCGATTCTCCTGCCTCAGCTTCCTGAGTAGCTGGGATTACAGGCATGTGGTACTATGCCTGGCTAATTTTTGTAATTTTAGTAGAGACAGGGTTTCGCCATGTTGGCCAGGCTGGTCTCGAACTCCTGACATCAGGTGATCTGCCCCCTTGGGTTTCCAAAGTGCTGGTATTACCAGCATGGGCCACTGTGCCCAGCCTCCTCACAAGTTACTTTCAAATAAATCCCAAGTTCTTTATCTTGGACAACTAACAGTGAAGCCACAAATATTACTGAGGCAAACATAATGAAATATTTAATGTTAGAATGTTGGATTGTTCCAAAGCCTACTGCTTGGTTTTATTCCACCTAAGCTCATGCCCTTGGTGATCTTACCAACTCTCATAGCATTGAATGCCATTTATATGTAGACCCCAAATTTGATAACTTAAGCCCTAATCTTTGTCTCAAACTTCACAATGTGTGTACAACTGTCTATTTGACATTTCTATTTAGATGTCTAATAGATATCTTGAACTTCACATGTCCAAGATCAAACTCCATTTTGCAATTTATTTTGAAATAAATTCAGATTTATAAAAAGTTGCAAGAATGGTACAAAACACTCATATTCTCTTTATCCAGATTCCCTGATAATTAACATTTTCCAGTATTTAATCAGTTTTTATCCATATATCATGTATAAATATATCATTACTTTCTGAGTCACTTGAAATTGTAGACATTATAACCCTTTATTTCCTAAGAACAAGAACATTCTCTAACAAAACCATAGTATAATTACCCAATTTGAGAAGTTGACATTGATACAGTACTGTTACCTGATTCACAGGTCTTACTCATATTTAAGTCAATTGCTGCAATATGTTACTGCAAAGCAACATATTGATTCAGGGTCCATCCAATCCAGAATCATAAATTGTATTTAGTTGTCATATCATATTAGTCTTTTTTAATTTTCAGCAGTTCCATAGTCTTTGTCTTTCATGACTTCTCTCATGACTTCAATATATTTTGTACAAGTTTCCTTAATTTTTTTTAGATTTTTTAAAACATTGTGGTAAAATACACATAACATACCATCTTAACTATTTTTTTTTTTTGAGACGGAGTCTAGCTCTGTCACCCAGGCTGTAGTGCAGTGGCATGATCTCAACTCACTGCAGCCTCTGCCTCCTAGGTTCCAGCGATTGTCCTGCCTCAGCCTCCCAGGTAGCTGGGATTACAGGAACATGCCACCACACCTGGCTAATTTTTTTTATTTTTAGTAGAGAGGTGGTTTCACCATGTTGCCCAGGCTGGTTTTGAACTCCCGACCTCAGGTGATCCACCTGCCTCAGCCTTCTGCCTTCCAAAGGGCTAGGATTACAGGCGTGAGCCACTGCACCATGAGGTAGTTCTATTTTAAAATTTTTGAGGAACCTCCATACTGATTTTCAAAATGGCTATACTTTTTTATTTTTTGGAGACAGTGTCTTGCTCTGTTGCCCATGCTGGAGTGAAGTGGTATAAACATAGCTCAGTACAGCCTCAACCTCCTGGGCTCAAGCAATCCTCCCACCTCAGCCACCCTAGTAGCTGGAACCACAGGTGTGAGCCACCATGCCCACCCTGAAAATGGCTATACTAATTTATATTCCCATTAATAGTGTATAAGGGTTCCCTTTTCTCACCAATAACAAACATTCTTACCAATACTTATCTTTTGTCTTTCTTCTAATAGCCATTCTAACATGTCTGAAGTGCTATCTCATTGTGGTTTTTATTTTTATTTCCCCAATGATCAGTGATGTTGAACACCTTTTCATATACTTGTTGGCCATTTTTATGTCTTCCTTGGAAAAATGTCTATTCAGCTCCTATGCCCATTTAAAAATCAAGTTGTTTTTCTGTTATTAAGTTGTATGAGTCTCATATATTTTGAATTTAATCCCTTATCGGATAGATACATGGACTATAAATATTTTCTCCCATTCTGAGGGACACTTTTTCATTTTGTTGATGGTTCCCTCTGCTGTGCAAAAACTTTTTAATTTGATGTAGCCCTACTTGTTTATTTTTGCTTTTGATGCCTGCATTTTCAGTGTCCTATAAAAAAAATCATTGCCAAGACTAATGTCATCAAGCCTTTCCCCTATGTTTTCTTCTAGGATTTTTATGGTTTCAGGTCTTATGTTTAAATCTTTAATCCATTTTGAGTTTTTTTTTTTTTTTGTCTGTGTGTGTGTGTAAGCCGTAAGATAAAGATCCAATTTTATTCTGTTTTTGTGTTTAAGACAGGGTCTCACTTTGTCATCCAGGCTGGAGTGCAGTGGCTTGAACAAAGCTCACTGCAGCCTCCGCCTCCTGGGCTCAAGTGATCCTCCTGCCTCAGCCCTCCAAGAGCTGGGACTACAGGCCCATGCCACCATGCCCAGGTAATTTTTTTGTATTTTTTGTAAATATGGGGTTTCAAAATGTTGTCCAGGCTGTTCTTGAACCCCTGAGCTTAAGGGATCCTCCTGCCTCAGCCTCCTGAATAGCTGGCTAATTAGTGCCTGGATAATTGTTGTAATTTTAGTAGAGAAGGGGTTTCACCATGTTGGCTAGGCCATTCTCAAACTCCTGGCCTCAACTGATCCACCTGCCTCAGCATCCCAAAGTGCTGGGATTACAAGTGTGAGCCACTGTGCCTGGCCAGGTGCTACACCCAGCTCATCCCTTATTTTGATGCTAATAGACTCCTAGGTTTGGCCAAAGGGAGCCCCTTCAATTTGTCACCTGTCCTTTTTACATGTCATCATTACTTGAGCACTTTTAAAGTTTCTGGCACAGTAAGATGTCTGAGGCGCATCTTACCCTTTATCTACCCTGGCCCAGAATCAGCTAGTTCTCAAAGGCACCTGATATTTTTAGTGGAGCATGGCATTTAAATACCTACATCTGGCTGTTGTGTGATCATTGTTATTGGAGGGTTATTCCTTGCAGACGTTCTCAGTAATGGAGTTAAGCAAGTATTTTTGAGAGTATATATTTACATCCATTTCTGTATCTCAATATTAAAAACCATGAGTTTACACTAATATCTCTAATTCTAATCCAGTATCAAAGGGTTCATTTTAGTCTCCCCACTTTCCATACTTGTAACTCCCTTTTCTTTTTTTTTTTTGAGACAGAGTTTTGCTCTTGTGACCCAGGCTGGAGTGCAATGGCACAATCTCGGCTCACTGCAACCTCCCTCGCCAGGGTTCAAGAGATTCTCCTGCCTCAACCTCCTGAGTAGCTTGGATTACAGGTGCCCATCACCACGCCCAGCTAATTTTTGTATTTTTAGTAGAGACAGGGTTTCGCCATGTTGATCAGGTCTTTGGACAGGGACACAGACCCAAACCATATCACTATCTCTATAACATAAAAGTGAAGATGAAGTAGCAAGTGCTGATATAGAAGCTGCAGCAAGTTATGCAGAAGATCTAGCTGAGATCACTTAATAAGGTGGCTACAGTAAACAACAGATTTTTAATGTAGACTAAACAGCCTGCTACTGGAAGAAGATGCCATCTAGGACTTTCACAGATGGAGTAAAGTCACACCTGGCTTCAAAGCTTCAAAGGATAGGCTGACTCAGATTAAGGGATAATGCAGTTCCTGACTTTAAGTTGAGGACAGTGCTCATTTACCATTCTGAAAATCCTAGGATGTTAGGAATTATGTTAAATCTATTATGCCTTTGCTCTATAAATGAAACAACAAAGCCTAGATGATAGTTCATCTATTAACAGCACAGTTTACAGAATTTTTATTTTTTTTGAGACGAAATTTTGCTCTTGTTGCCCAGGCTGGAGTGCAGTGGCACGATCTTGGCTCACTGCAACCTCTGCCTCCCGGATTCAACTGATTCTCCTGCCTTAGCCTCTTGAGTACCTGGGATTATGTTCATGCGCCATTACGCACAGCTAACTTTGTATTTTTAGTAGAGACAGAGTTTCTCTATGTTGGTAAGGCTGGTCTCGAACTCCTGACCTCAGGTGATCCACCTGCTTTGGCCTCCCAAAATGCTGGGATTACAGGCGTGAGCCACCGCGCCTGGCCAGTTTACAGAATATTTTAAGTTAATTGTTGAGACCTGCTGCTCAAAAAAAAAAAAATTCCTTTCAAAATATTACTGCTCATCGACAACCTACCTGGTTACCAAAGAAGTCTGATGGAGATGTACAGGAGATTAATGTTGTTTTTATGCTTGCCAACTCAACATTCAGTTGGTAGCCTAGGGATCAAGGAGTAATTTTGATTTTCAAGTCTTCTTTTAAGAAGTACATTTCCTAAGACTATAGCTGCCATGAATAGTGATTCCTCTGATGGATCTAGGCAAAGTAAATTGAAAAACTGAAAAGGATTCATTATTCTAGATGCCATTAAGAACATCTGTGGCTCATGGGAGGAAGTCAAAAATCAACATTAACAGGAGTTTGAAAAAGGTTGATTCCAACCCTTATGGTTTCAAGGTATCAGTGGAGGAAATAACTGTAGAGGTGGTAGAAATAACAAGAAAACTAGAATTAGAAGTTGAATCTGAAGATGTGACTGAATTGCTGCAATCTCAAAATCAAACTTGAAGGATTCTTATGGAATCTACTCCTGGTGAAGATGCTATGAACATTGTTGAAATGACAACAAAGATTTAGAATATTTCACAAACTTAGATGATAAAGAAATGGCAGGGTTGGAGAAGATTGATTTCAATTTTGAAAGAAGTTCTACTGTGGGTAAAATGCAGTCAAACAGCATTGCATGCTACAGAGAAATATTTCATGAAAGGAAGAGTCCACTGATGTGGCAAACTTCATGGTTGTCTTATTATAAGAAATTGTCACAGCCACCCTCACCTTCAGTAGTCACCACCCTGACCAGTCAGCAACCATCAACATCAAGGCAAGACCCTCCATCGGCCAAAAAATTATAACTCGCTGAAGGCTCAGATAACTGTTAGCATTTTTCAGCAAAAAAGTATTTTTAAATTAAGGTATACGATTTTTTTTTCTAGACATAATGCTATTGCATACTTAACAGATGACAGTATAGTGAAACATAACTTTTATATGCACTGGGAAACCAAAATATCTGTGACTTGCTTTATTGCAATATCCACTTTATTGCGGTGGTCTGGAATTGACCCTGCAATATCTCCAAGGTAAACCTCTGCTTTTAATTTTATGATACTGCAGGGCCCAGAATTTCATTTGGAATTAATATAAACATTTGACAAATTTGCCTGTTTTGAGAACGATGTTTTTAAACCCTCAAGTCCTCTGTCTGCTGATCAAAATGAACATTAACATCCTAACATATATTTTCCTAGTATCTACAAGGCCAGATATGTTTATCTGTTGATTTAAAAATTTTTTTTAAGTTAATTTTTTTTTAAGAGATGGGGTCTTGCTCTGTTGCTCTGGCTAGAGTGCAGTGGCATGATCATAGCTCATTGTAGCCTTGACATCCTGGGAGTGCTTGGCAATTTTTTTTTTTTTTTTTTTTTTTTTTTTTTTTTTTTTTTTGTGGAAATGAGGTCTCCTTGTGTTACCCAGGCTGGTCTCAAACTCCTGGGCTCAGGCAACTCTCTTACCTCATTCTTCTGAAGTTTTGGGATTACAGGCATGAGCCACCACATCTGTTAGGGTTTTATTTCATCTTATTTTATTTTTTGAGACAGAGTCTTGCTCTGTTGCCCAGGCTAGAGTATAGAGGCATCATCTCAGCTCACTGCAACCTCTGCCTCTTGGGTTCAAGAGATTCTGGGAATATAGTCGTGCATCACCACACCTGGCTAATTGTTTTGTATTTTTAGTAGAGACAGGGTTTCACCATGTTGGCCAGGCTGGTCTTGAACTCCCGATCTCAAGTGATCTGCCTACCTCAGCCTCTCAAAGTGCTGTAATTATAGGCATGAGCCAGCATGCCCAGCCACAGGCTTGACATTTTTAACATGTGGAACCCCAAAGGTTTTTGTAGGTAAAATTTTGTGTATATGTATTTTCAGTGGTGGGAGAGGATTTTGCAGGAGATTTTCAAAGGAGTCTCTGACCTAAAATAAGTTAAGAATCATAGCATTAATAAGACAAGCGAAAACAGCCTTCTGAAGTGGCAAAAAAAAAAGAAAAGAAAGAAAGAAACAGAATCATAGCATTAAACTTGTAGAGCTCTTCTATTAAAAATTAGCTTCCTGAGGACAGGAACCATGTTTGTCCCATCATCAAATCTCAGTTTCTAGCAGGTAGTAAATAATAAATGTTGAACGAATAAAACTAAGGAAATAAATAATGAATGAATAAATCACTAATGTACTGCCTCAGCTCACACTATCTCTTCTTTGCCCAGCTTTCTAAGGGATGGGACACAGTAGCACATATGACTGATGAGTCAGAAAGGGAATAAGACTTGCTCAATGCAGCTATCACTAAACTTGGCTGGGGGGAACCTTTGTAGGAGTGACAAAGAAATCTTAAAGATGCAAAAGACATTTGTCTTTCTGTACATTTTTAAAGTAAAATCTGGCTGGGTGCGGTGGCTCATGCCTATAATCCCAGCACTTTGGGAGGCCGTGGCAGGAGGGCTGCTTCATCCCAGGAGTTTGAGACCAGTATGAGTAACAAGGAGAGACTCTGCCTCTACAAATACAAAAAATTAGCTAGGCATGGTGGCGCACACCTGTAGTCCTAGCTACTCAGCTGGCTGAGGTAGGAGGATTACTTGAGCCTGGAAAGTCAATGCTGCAGTGAGCTGTGATTGTGCCACCATACTCTAGCTTAAGTGACAGACTGAGACTCTGTTTCCAAAAACAAAAACAAAAACAAAAAAAACTACTTTTATGGAGTTTTTTGAGGCATTGCTTTCCTGGGGACTCTGGGGCTGTTATGTACTTCTAGGTACTAAGAGCAAAGGCCAAGAGTATAGGTTGCTAAGCCTGGACCCAGGTTTAAGGAGAGAAGGTAATATTTATTACCTTTAAGTTCCCTGTTCGGCTGTCCAACTCAGTTTATAAAATTAAGAAAGGAGACAGAAATTCAAATAAGAATTCTGACCAGGAGTAAACACTGTAGATCTATACTGCATCTTTTGGAACCTGAGTATGTTAGACAGAACACAGAGGCTACTCTTTCCTAACGGCATACCCTGACCTTCAAACAGATTTTGAAATTTTTATTATCCAACTCTTACATTATACTGGACATAAAGAATCATTTTTCTTTTCATAAGGGAATTATCCACTAAGATTGATCAGGCTATTATTGAGGACAGATTCCATCCCTGGAATGGCTGCATCTGTTCTGCTGAGGGAACTTTCTGCCATAGATGGCTTGGCTATGAATTACCAGAAATACTCAAGAGGACAGTAAGTTGCCTTCTGTCTCTGCTTTACACACAGCAGAAAACCCAAGTGATTATGGAATACAGTGAGGTACCCAAAAACAATCAGTTACCAGAAGCTAAGATTACAGTGATGACTAACCTCAGAGATGAAGCCTTCCAAGAACCTCTTCTCTATTTTTTCTGTTTCTTTTTTTTTTTTTTTAATAAACAGAGTCTTGCTCTGTCACCAAGGGTGTAGTGCAGTGGCACGATCTCAGCTCACTGCAACCTCCATCTCCTGAGTTCAAGCCATTTTCCTGCTTCAGCCTCCTGAGTAGCTGGCTAATGAGCGCCTGGCTAATTTTTATATTTTTAATAGAGACAGAGTTTCACCATGTTGGCCAGGCTGGTATCAAACTCCCGACCTCAAGTGATCCACCTCCCTTGGCCTCCCAAAGTGCTGGGATTACAGGCATGAGCTACCACACCCAGCTTCAAGAACCTCTTCTCTAAACTAGACCTAGAAATGAGATTCTAGATAATGGAATGGATTATTTGAAGCACACAAAATAGAAGGGAAGTCAAACAAACATGAATACAACAGGGAACTCTTCTTTAAAGCTTTTATCCTGGGCAAAAGAACTCTAACTGTGGGCAGGAGTTGTTCAAACTTCGTTACTCAATGTTAAAAAAAAAAGCTTCAGTGGGCACCTACCATGTATTAAAGGATAGCACTGGGCAAGGTGAGGGTACCAGGGTGAACAAGATGAGAATCCATGATCTCTAATACTAGAGATAAAATACGAACACTAATAACTGGAATGCAGGTGAAAAAGAGATACAGATACATTTAGAAGAGATAGAACATTTAGCTAGTGGCAGTGGGGTCTGTTGCTTCTGCTTGGCGGATTAAAGAAAAAAGGAAAGAAAGTTGGGGCCTTGGATACCCAGCTAAGGAGGCTTCTTTTCTTTTTCTTTTCCCTTCCTTTTTCTTTTCTTCCTCCCTCCCTTTCTTCCTTTCTAATACTTTACATCCTTGAAAGTTTTAAGTGCAGAACTGAAGATGATAAGAATTGCTCTCTGGAGAGATTAATACGGTAGCAGTGAAGTTTGTAGCAGTGAAGTTTGTAGCAATGGGAATTTAGCGACAGAGCCAACTGATGTTTAGGATATAAGTCAACAGGTCCAGGCAACTAACTGTTGTGTGGATCACTGAGTGGGAAGAGTCAAAGGTGACTTGGAGAATGCTGATAACATTCAAGAACGGTTGCCCAGGAGAGAAATACAAGAAGGCTGACAGATGATGTGTGGTTCTGGACATACTGAGGTACTAATGAAGCTACCTGACAGGCCTTTGGAAATGTGGGACTGAAGCCCTGGGGAGAGGTCTGGATTGTTGAAGCTATAGATGTGAGACTATTCTGTATACAAATGACCTGACATCATGAAAGTAGATGAGATCACCAAGGGAGAGAGAAGAGGAGGAAAGAGAAGGACAAAGGGTAGAACCTCAGGGAATACTTGCATTTAGGACAAGAAAAAGACCCAGATGACACCAGCAAAAAAGGAATCATCAGAGCAGTAATCTGAGAATCAGAAGACTGTCACAAAGCAAGAAAGAGGCTCAAGAGGGTGCAGGAGGTCACAAGAGCAAATGCTACCCAGAGGTCAAAAAGGATGGGGCTTGAGAAAAATGCCAGTGGGACACTGAGGAACATTTTTCACTAGACTTTTGGTGGGATCAGAAATCAGAGGTTTCAAGTGCAAAGGTTAAAGAGGGAACACATGGGTTATTCAGCTCATATTTGTGGGCGTCCATCTGTCTTTACTGTTTGCCTCTTCTTTTTCCTTCCTGAACTCACCATCTGTTCACTTTCACTGCTATGTGCAAGTTTCTAAAGACTCTTCATTTTAAGGCTTCAATAGTTACTGATGAATATTGACAAAAGTAATTAATAACCCCCCCTAAGAAATCCTAGGCTCCTAAAAGGGTCACTGCTTGTTCACGTTTTGTTTCCCAGGCAAGGATATCCTGAAGACAAGTGAAATGGCCTGCGGATAGAGAGGCCTGACTGTAAGTGCACCACTGAATAAATGACATTTCCAGTCTTCCTATCACAGAGACTCTAAACCTTCCTAAACACTCTGCAGATATTCTTTTGACATCTCTAGGCTTTGCAAAACTACACACCTAATCACATTTAGTTAAAGCCTTCTTAAAACTTAAGTGTATTTAGCCATTTCAAGTCTATACCAGAATATGGCATTAAATGATAACGTTCCCCTACCTAATTAAATAAGGCTAACTCTTCATAGATGAAAGAAAAACATAACACATTTTGGTATGCCTCTTTCAAAACTGGTGACTAACTTCCTAAACATCTGCACTGAACAGATACAATTTTGAAAAGTGTTGTGGGGGACAAAATTACAGGATATGACTACTAATGTTATTCACTGATCTCAATTAATAGGGGGTACACCTGCTGGGTACATAAGTCTAATCTGGGTTTAACATAATCTTTTGAGATTACCTAAAACACTGTTGGTTACTGGCAAGTTATTTTATCTTTTTTTTTCCCTGAGATGGAGTTTCAGTCATGTTGCCCAGACTGGAGGGCAATGGCACAATCTCAGCTCACTGCAACCTCTGCCTCCCGGGTTCAAGTGATTCTCCTGCCTCAGCCTCCCAAGTAGCTGTGATTACAGGCATGCGCCACCATGCCCAGCTAATTCTGTATTTTTAGTAGAGACAGGGTTTCACCATGTTGGCAAGGCTGGTCTCAAACTCCTGACCTCAGGCGATCCACCTGCCTTGGCCTCCCTAAGTGCTGGGATTACAGATGTGAGCCACTGCGCCTGGCCTACAGTATCTTAAAAAGTAGATTCTCATTATGAAAAGCACACACTGATTTCTAAAAGTCAAAACTTTATTCCAGCACTTTGAGAAGCTGAGGCATGATGACTGCTTGAGGCCAGGAGTTTAAGACTAACCTGAGCAACATAGGAAGACCCTGTCTCTACAGAAACATTTTGAAAAAATTAGCTGGGCATGGTGGCATGCCCCTGTCATCTCAGGCTCGCTTGAGCCCAAGAGTTTGAGATTAAGTCCCTAAGTTATACAAAAGGTTTATTTCCAAAGTTCTTCAGTAACTTAGGTACTTAGAAATTCATGAGTATTCTCTCACCGTCGATGTTATTAATAATGGCTAAGTCAAGCCATGGACTTAACCATGGTGGTGATTTGTATAACTAGTGCATGGTATAATATCTTGCACATGGTGTTCTTTAAAAGGTTGCTGAGCAAATGATTGAATGAGTCAACAAATAAGGAAAGTGTAAACCTTTACTATTCTGAAAACAAGTAAGTAATAAAAACTATCACATATAAAAATGTTTCCTTTGAAAAATACGTTCAGAATTCCAGCTTGGGTGTAAAGAACCATCTCTCCTATGGTTCATTCTCTATCCTTGGTGGCTGAATGAGGATTTCTTTCTCAGCTATGACATTAATTTCATATTAAGTTTCAATTATCCTCAACATTTTCTTACTTCCATTGGGGAGGCCCTATAAGGAAATTTGGAGGAATGAAAAGAAATAGATGAGGAGGAAGAGGAGTGATGCAAGTGTTTGGAGACACTTTGAACAGAGACAATCTCAGCGTTGGTTTAACTAACCTTTTCATCACTTGTTCAACACTAGCCTAACTGGAACAAGGTGAGGACAGAGATTGGCATGAGAGGGGGTCTAAGTCACAAAATACTCTGCAGCTGTGATGGGGGGAAAAGAAGTCTGAGGAAAGGAGTCTTCCTGTGCAAGGTTACCTAACACTGGTATTCACCCAAACAAAAGTAGTATACAAGAGAGGTTAAGTGTAAGGACTCGGGCCAAACTTTCATGGTTCAAGCCTCAGCCCCCTACTTTTTAGCTAAGAGATGTCAGACTAAGTGCTTAACCTCTCTATATCCCATTAAAATGGGTATAGTAAGAACACCTACCTTAAGAGTTGGTAGGAGGATTAAATAATTTAACAGTGCCTGAGACATCCTGAAAGCTATATAACCATGAGCTAAACGAACACATCAGGCATGTGTAAGTTGCTGATTACACGTTTTGTCAATTAAAAATTTAGTTAACCTTGAAAAGTATAGGTTTCCTAGGGATGAAAGCACAAGAGGAAAAGAAGGTGGGTACTGTTCATTAAATATCAGTAAAAATCATAGTACTATCTTCAATCATATGTGATCTCTGTTTTTCACTTCAAAAGGAAAAGAAAAAAATATGCCTAACCTTGTGCCAAATCACCACTTAGGACTAGGAATTTTTAAATGGTACTATGAGACCCAAGCAAGTCGCAAGTCTTACTGAAACGATTTTTTTTGTTTTTCATGACAGAGACTCATTCTGTTGCTGAGGCTGGAGTATAATGGTGTCATTATAACTCACTGCAGCCTTGAATTCCTGGGCTCAAGTGATCCTCCTGCCTCAACCTTCTGAGTTGCTAGGACTACAGGCAAGCACCACCATACCTTTTACTTTTTGGAGAGATGGTGTCTCATTATGTTGCCCATATGGATCTCAAACTCCTAGTCTCAAGTGACTCTTCTGTCTTGGCCTCCCAAAGTGCTGGAATTATAGGTGTAGGCAACTGTGCCTGGCCCTGAAGCTATTTTAAGAGTATATTTTCTTCTGATAATGGGAAGAATATGAAACCTATCTGTTTTGACAGTGTTGCCCTAAAACAAAGTATTCAAAATGGATTCAAGAGCACATCTCATTTCACTAAGTGAAATAAGGTCATTCTTTTTAATTTTAGAAAAGTCTTTGTCCAGACAAATGTCATTTGGAGCTCTGGTGCAGAAACTGCAATAATTTTTGAGACAAAAAATTCAGGGTTGGGCTGCCAAGTCCACACGCTTTCTTTCATGGTTTGCCAGCCCAAAGAGTTACTAGGGGAAAATGTTCATTAAATGAGAAAGCTTACATCATATTGAAGGACTATGCCATTATGGATGGCTTGCCTTTGCCCAATATTCAAGAATCAGTAGTTGTCGTTTCTTCCTTTACTACAGGATTATTCTTTTAAGTAAATGAAAGATTGACTTATACGTGCATTACAGTTATTATCTTGCTAGAGTGCAGAGTAAGGCTCAGAATACAATATTCAGATATAGGGAGTGCCTAGAGGTGGAGAAGTTCACTGTTTACAGATAGTGTCTAACAGAAAAAGACTAACACCTCGCCTTCCCACCAGTTCATAGGACCCAAAGAAGCATTATGTCTTGCTTCAAAACCCAGCCACTTATCAGCTATGCTAATGAACCTCCTGGTTCTGTCATCCTCTACAGAGCAATCTAATTAAACGGCAACATCTGCAAACCCAGAGTGGTGACAAAATGTGGCAGATCTGGTCAGAAAGATCTGACCAAAAACCCACCGAAACTACTCACAATATTTGACCAATAGAACTGAGCAATCACGGGAATTACGTTATATCGCTGAAGTTTTACTAAGAAACCATCAGAATCCTTATAACATAGTTAATATTTGTACATACAGATAATGTATTTCTTCATTACATCTTGAAACAGGCCATAACCCCTGTAATCCCAGTACTTTGGGAGACTGAGGTGGGTGAATGAGCTGAGGTCAGCAATACAAACAATTAGCTGGCGTGTTGGCATGTACCAGATATTTGGGAGGCTGAGGCAGGAGAACTGCTTGAATCTGGGAGAGGGAGGTTGCAGTGAGCCAAGACTGCATCAGTGTACTGCAGCCTGGGCAAAATAGTGAGACTCCACCTCAAAAAAAAAAATATGAAAACGAGTTCAAGTCTAGCTGTTAGAATTTTATAAACAGAGTGGCCCTAGATAATAAGAGATACTAATACTTGCTGTAGTTCACATAATTATTTTGTTTTTTTTGAAACAGGACCTCACTGTGTTGTCCAGGTTGGAATGCAGTGATCGGCCTCCCAAGTAGCTAAGACTACAGATTCACACCACCACACTGCGCTAATTTTTTGTAGAAACGGTTTTACCATGTTGCCAGGCTTGTCTTGAACTCCTGGGCTCAAGTGATCCGATTGCCTCAGCCTCCCAAAGTCCTGAGATTACAGGCATGAACCACGGCACCCAGCCTCTGAATTTTTCAGATCAAGTGAAATAATGTATCTGTCAGTATTTTGTAAATGGATAAGGCCTTTCAAATTCTACTTTTTATTATCATGATTACATTTGAGTATTTAGTACATTAGTCACTAAGGATTTTAAACACAGTACACTGATAAATCAATTGGCATGTATTGAGTTGATTTTGGGCAAGTCATTGATCTATTGCATGAATCCTCAAGGAAGTTAAACATGACTTTCAAATCCTGCTGCAGTCCCACTGCACAAGGGCTAGTTTTTGTATTAGCCCAAATCCCACTGTCCAGGAAAGGCTAAATGTTTATCCATTTCCGCTTATAAGGAAAGAACTTATAAGTTCTACTTAAAGTAGAACTCTGTACATCTATATTAGCATTTAAATCAATATTTTATCTGAGAATATGTCAGGCAGCAGGATTAGTTAAGTTAATGTTATCTACTTGAAATATTTGTTCAAAGCACAGGCTGGCATCAAAGTCTTTAATATGGTTTAGATCAAGGGATTAGACTCTGTGACTTAATGGAAATAAACTTCAAAAGGCACTTTTGACAAAAGTTAACATAAATGGAATATATAAACATAAAATATCACTTTTTCCTCAAAGGAACAGTTAAGCATTATATACCAATCTGTTTGTTTCATGCTTCAGTTGAATTTAGGTATTATAACAAGGGAGGAATAACTCCTTTAGTGAAGTGTGGAGCTACTCTTAATGGCTGTCTGCATAAGGCGATGAGGAAAATTTGATTAAGTTCGGGCATGTGAGTAATTAATTCTCAGTAAGGAAATCTGATAGGGGCCTCTGCAAATAGAACACTGAAAAAAATATATCACTGTGGGACATAATCATTAAAATGTCCTGTCACTAAGTTCTCAATCACTTGTTTAATGCGAAGTCCACAGGCACAGGTCTGTGGCTGCACCCCTAAGAATTCTAGTCTGACTCAAGGAGTGAGACAAAGTGTACAGGGAAGGAGGAAAAGACCCTGGCTTCCACAACCCTAATCCTTTCTTTTTCTATTATTCCTTCTCATCTGGTCAAATAAAGATTTTTGCCCTGTAAATCCCAAGTCAGCATTGTCTCCTTGTCCTCCCTGTTTTGGTCTTATTGACATAGGCCGCTGATTTCCAGAGAAATAATTTTTAGCATATTAAGATAGTTAAGAGGGAGATATTAACAGTTGATGTGGGTGTGTGTGTGTATATATATATATATTTTTTTTTTTTCTTTTTTTTTTTTTGAGATGGAGTCTCACTCCACTGCCCAGGCTGGAGTGCAGTGGTGTCATCTCAGCTCACTGCAACCTCTGCCTCCCAGGTGTAAGCGATTCTCCTGCCTCAGCCTCCCAAGTAGCTGGGACTATAGGCAAGCGCCACTGCACTCGGCTAATTTTTGTATTTTTAGTAGAGGCGAACTTTCGCCATGCTGGCCAGACAGATCTCCAACTCCTGACCTCAGGTTATCCACCCATCTTGGCCTCCCAAAATTCTGGGATTTACAGGTGTGAGCCACCATGCCCGGCCAATGTGGGTATATATTTCTAATGCATTTATGATTGCCTATTTGTTTTAAGCAGACCATATTTCACCCAATTTTGTAAATCCTAGGGTTGATGTTTTTATTAGCACAGCTAGTATACACAGTGACCATCTATTAAATGCTTACTGATGATGATCTACCACCACCATCCAAGATGCCCTGGAAAAGAATATCTTTGGTATTTTAAAGGCATTCAAAGAAGGATGTTTTAATAATCAGACAGGCTAGTCAAAATATCATTGGCATCCTATTAAGAAAAAAAATAGGGGGCTTGGCACGGTGGCTCATGCCTGTAATCCCAACACTTCGGAAGGCTGAGGCGGGTGGATCACCTGAGATCAGGAGTTCGAGACCAGCCTGGCCTACATGGTGAAACCCCGTATCTACTAAAAATACAAAAAATTAGCTGGGCATGGTGGTGGGTGCCTGTAATCCCAAGTATTTGGGAGGCTGATGCAGGAGAATTGCCTGAACCCAGGAGGCAGAGGTTGCAGTGAGCCGAGACTGTGCCATTGCACTCCAAAAAAAAAAAAAAAAAAGAAACCAAGAACTAAAATCCTTGGCACAGTGTCTAATACCAAACATTTGCCACTTAATTTTTTCTATTCTCTAAATGTTGTATTTGTTATCATTATGAGCAAATATGCATCTTTTGAGTAGTATTTTCCAGAACAGCTAGCACTGAACCAGGCAATTGAGACTGCAAAATATTTATTTTACAAAGAAATCAAACATATATGTTTTCTTTAAATGAAACAAATTATATACAAATCCTTACCTCTATTAGAGTCCTTTAAGAAACCAACATATAAAATAAATACATTCAATATACGGTATGATATAAAAATATATTATTTTTTCCTTTTTTGAGACAGGGTTTTGCTCTGTTGTCCAGGATGGCATGCAGTGGTGCAATCTTGGCTCACTATATCATAATATATCTTAGTAAGATCACCTTACATTTGCTTAATGCTGCTTGTTCATAAAGTGCTTTCAGTTTTGTTATCATGTTTGCTCTTCCCTTACCCCAGTATTGTAGCAGCTTAGGTCTATTGTCTTCAATTTACAGATGAGAAATTGAGACATTGAGAAGTTATATATCTTCATCTGTTGAACAGCTAGGCACCTTTCTAGGTGCCAGATTTACAGTGATGAACAAGACAAGAGTTCCTGCTCCTAGGATGCTTACTCAGTAGTTTATAAATTTTTAAAAACTAGCTCTTCAAATGTGGGCCACCATGAATGTATGAATAGTTTTTTAACAACTAAGACAAAAGTAAAGCAAAAAGCTGTATGTTGGAACTTTATTAATTTATCAGTGGTATGAGTGACTTTCTTTGCCAAATCAATGAATAATTTTCTAATGCTGGAAGAGTATTTCTCAATTTTTTGTGCTATTCACAAGTAATAGCTATAGACAATGAATTATTGACATTTTCTTCATCACATTCTTGAGTCTAGACAAACAACAAAACAATAAATCAAGCCCTAATTTGTAGTGTTTGTTGATTTCAGTGGCGTAAGTACTTCTATCACAGGTAATTTCAAGCTATCAACAAGAAATCACTGAACTCAGAGTTGGGGAAAAAATGCACAGTGGTACACCATTACATAATATTTCCATCATTTAGATATAATAGATGTAAATATCTGAAGAGCATAGATAACCATAAAATGATTAGCTTTGAGTATTTATTTTGTTTTTAATATAACTGAGTTGGCCTGGTGCAGTGGCTCATGCCTATAATCCCAGCACTTTTGGAGGCCAAGGCAGGCAGCTCGCTTGAGTCCGGGAGTTTGAGACCAGCCTGAGCAACATGGCTAAACCCAGTATCTACAAAAAAATACAAAAATTAGCCAGATGTAATGCTACACATCTGTGGTCCCAGCTACTCAGGAGGCTGAGATGGGAGGATTGCCTAAGCCTGGGAGGCAGAGGTTGTAGTGAGCCGAGATTGTGACACTGCACTCCAGCCTGGGAAAGACCCTGTCTCAAATATACATATATATGTAAGTTTTTAGTTTATATAGTTTAATTTTTAATAATTTCTGTGCTTTAAAACCAGTTCACAAAAGGTAACTAACTCATAGCATGGGAGGATTTGCAATGCATATATCTGATAAGGGATTAATATATATATCACATAAGGAACACCTACAACTCGACAACAACGCAAAAAGCCAAAAGACTATATTTTTAAAATAGGCAAAGAGCTTGAACATTTTTTCAAAGAAGATATACAAACTGCCAGCCAGTGAGCTCATGAAATGATGATCAACATTACCAATCATTAGGGAAATGCAAACCAAAAGCACAATGAATTACTACTTTGCATCTACTAGGATGGCTATTATTAAAAAAAGAAAAAGAACAATGAATGTTGCTGAAGATGTGGAGAAATTGGAACTCCTATACATTGTTGGTAGGAATGAAAAATGGTACAGCTGCTATGTAAAATGGTATGGTCACTCCTCAAAAATTAAACATGGAATTACCATATGATCCAGCAATTCTACTTCTAGGTATATATTCAAAAGAATTGAAAACCGAGATTCAAACAGGTATTTGTAAACCAATGTTCACAGAAGCATTATTCATAATAGCCAAAAGGTAGAAACAGCCCAAATATCCATCAATGAATAAACAAAACGTAGTATATGCATACAATGGAATAGTATTTAGCCTTAAAAGGAATAAAATTCTAGTACATGCTACAAGATAGATGAACCTTGAAAACATTATGCTAAGTTAACTAAGCCAGACACAAAAGGAAAAATATTGAATCATATCCACTTATATGAGGTACACACAGTTAAAATTCATAGGGACAGAAAGTAGAAGAGTGGTTACTTGGCGTCTGTGAGGAGGGAGTAATAGTTTCCATTTGTGATAATTAAAAAGCTCTGAAGATGGATAACAGTGATGGCTTCATGACCATATGTATGTACTTAAACACAGCTAAAATTATAAAGTTTATGTTATGTATATTTTAACATGATTAAAAAAAAAAAAGGGAGCAGGTGGCTGGGTGCAGTGGCTCATCTCTGTAATCCAGCGCTTTGGCAGGCTGAGGTGCGGGGATCACCTGAGACCAGGAGTTTGAGACCAGCCTGGCCAACATGATGAAACCCCGTCTCTACTAAAAAAAACAAACAACAAAAATTAGTTGGGCGTGGTGGTATGTACCTATAATCTCAGCTACTCGGGAGGCCACGGCAGGAGAATAGCTTGAACCTGGGAGGCAGAGGTTGCAGTGAGCCGAGATTACACCACTGTACTCCACTGTGTTGCCTGGGCCTGGGCAACACAGCAAGACTCTGTCTCCCCGAAAAAAAAGGGGGGGCAGATAATCATAAATATTCTTATACTTAAATAATTTTAAAAGAAAGGAAAAAAGCTCACAAGATGACCAAAAATTTAACAATCATATTTTGTGGGCCAGGGTAGGCTTGCTCCAGGATTCCAATGAGCTTACTTTTCTTCTAATGGAGAGGAAGGAAGACTTGCTTAGGGATACAGGTGAAATGGAAGAGCCAGCCCTGACTCTCTAGATCGTCTGAGTGGTCTAACACTATTTCCACAGCTGCATAGCATTTTTCATATAGTCAGATTAATGTTACAAAGTTCTGGGTTATATATGTTTGTTACAGAATGGCCTCAGGGAGATCAGAAAAATGACCCTGGAGGTTAAAATTCATGAACATAGTTTTGCAAAAAGTAATGGGGCAAACTTTAAGGAGAAGAAATGTTGGAAAGAAGAGTGAGAAGAGCTCAGAGGTCCAGTAGCTTATCTGTTACATATGTACTGATGCAAACATAGGGGTGGAGGGACACAAAAAGCCCTAATCTTTGGGCCTCACCAATTATGGACACTCCTAGGTTGAGGTCAGGGGTTTACAAGAGACATTCCTGCCTCCTAAATGTAGCTACCATCTAGATGATACACAGACACACCTATCTCCCCTAAATTTCCCCAGGTCCTCCAGTCTCTCCCATCTGGAAGTTGTCACAGGAATTGCTTGCAAGTGAGGCAGTAACAGTTATAGGTCGACAAAGGAGTCCTAAGCTATAATGTTGAAAAAAAACATTTTACTCAGAGGAAATTTCAGGTACAAAGGCTCAGAGGCCAGACAAGAAAGCCAAGGGCTGTGGACAGAAAACAGGGAGGTGGCAACAGGCAGACCGTTACAGAGCACCTTGAGCTTTGCAATACAGAACTTTCTTTGTGGGAAAGAGGCTGTTTTAGTACAAAACCTTTCCATTTATTTCTTTTAAAGAAATAAGCTCCTTTCAACTTCAACATCTAGACTTTAAAACTGTAAAGTGTATTTTTAAAGCCTCTTTTAAAGTAAACTGGACTTGTTTGCAGTCCATACACATTCCCACCAGTGATCCTCCAGTAGTCTAAAAATAAAATTACAAGGAGAATTGGCAAACAAGAAAGTCTTTAATAATATAAAATTTACAGTATTTGAAAGTCACTTTTACTGATTGTAAATTGTGGAACATTAATGCTTTCAGGACACAAAGGCAATACTTCGTGAATTTCTGAGAATCAGTATGATATCAAGAAAGAAGATATAGTTTATTTACCTTCCTGGTTCTCATCTAGTAGCTGATCTAACAAGACCTGCCTTGTAAGGTTGTTGGATGTGAAGGATATGGAAGTATATGTAGCACCTAGCAATAAGAAGCACTCAGTAAATTGTGACTGCTATTACCATTGTGAACACAAATGAAATTTCAATAAACATTTGTTAAGTGTTACAATGTGCAAGACACAGCTGGACAGTTGGAATCTAGGTTTACTTTGTTTCATCTTTTGTTTTACATTATTAATATTTTAATCATAGACAAAAGTATAGCAAATAAACAGCAGATGTGTGGCAGATAATTTGTTTTAACTCCCTATGATTTTTAACTGTTTGAAAATCACAATTTGTCCATCCCCCTCATAATATTGGCACTAAACATGTCTCCTGGGAGAATTTCTTTAAGATCCACATTAAGAAGTGGAATTGCTGAGTCACAGAGTATGATAACCTTCGCATTACCAGAGTGTTCTCCAGAGTGGCATACCATGTTCTTTTGTACCTAGCATTGTGCATTGTAGGTGCATTCTCATTTACCAAAACTGGATGTCAGGCATTTTAGTTTTTCCCAACGTTACAGGTATGAAATGGTATCTCCTCTTTTAACTTATGTTTCCCTAATTACTAACGAGGTTGAGTTATCATTTCATATGTTTTTGCCTATTACAGGTTACCCTTAAGTAAACTTTCTGTTCATTTATTTTGATCATTTCTAAAACTGGAAAATTGGTCCAGTTTTTAAAATCGATTTGTGGAATTTTAGAAACACATTCTTTTCCAGTTATAGAAAATAGTCTCAAAGTCTATTATTTTTCTTTTTATCTTTGTTTATAGTGAACACAGGTTCTCTCATCTGTAAAAATAAAAACATCTACTTCATATGATAAAATACCTGAAAGCTCTTCATCAAGTGTCAGACACAGATTACACATTCAGTAAAACTGAGTTTCCTTCATTTGCCCTCAACCTACATCCTTAGTAAATTCATAAATGAGTAACAGAAGAATGGTTATAGGTATGATATCTGGAGAATAACAGATTTGGTTTTAAATCTCAACTTTACCACAACTAGCTGTATGAACTTGGCCCACCTAGCTCAAGCTCTTTCAGCTTCAACTTCCTTGTTTGTACAAGTGGAGTAATACTACTTAACTCACAGTGATATTGTGAGGAATGAAGAGTTTAGCCCAGTTTAGCCAGGCTGGCCAACAGAAAGTTCTCAACATATGGTAGCTGCCTTCACTATCATCATTATTAGGGGGGGATACGAATATATACAAATAACTATAATATAGAACAAAATATCTTTAAAACGCCCTATAAAAATAATTAAATGCCATCGGAATGTAGAGATGGGAAGAGGTAACTCCTAGCTAGGGGCCAAGAGAGAGTGAATGGAGGCTTCCTAGAGGAAATTCCATTTAAATGGACATTAAAGGAAGTTAGAAATTGAGAAGAAGGACATTCTAGCAAACAAAAGTGATGCACAGGGTAACATAAACACACATATAGGTAATTATATGTATTATAGCTATCTATGCAGTCTGCCAAAGTATAGGAACATCTAAGTCAAAATCAGAAGCAAGCATTCATTTTTCAGGTTATTAGGGTACTCTATATATTAAATGGTAACTCAGGATTTAATTAGTATTCTAAATGTAAATATGAAATATGGTTGGCTTTGGAATAAAATTTGGTATAGTAAGATCTGTAGAAGAATTACTCAGAACTGGGAGTGTTAAGAAAATGGGGGTATTAAATATGACTGGTATAGAGAAAGCAAACAGATATAGATGCCCAATGAATGACAGGTGAGCAGCCTACCACTCTTGAGAGCTGGGCTTGGTGGCTGCTCACTTACTTCCTTTCTGGGAATCGGCAACACATGCTTTTCTTGGCTAAACAGGATAAGTTTTGAAACCTGATCCAGAAAATCACATCTTTTCCCACTCATTTTTCTTATACAGGCTCTGGCAATTATGGTCAGCCTAATTTCCTTCTTTCCTTCCTTCATCCTTATTTCTTTCTTTCTTTCTTTTTTTTTTTCGTGGGGGCGGGGGCGGGGAGGTGCAGAGTCTCCCTCTGTCCACCCAGGCTAGAGTTTAGTGGCATCATCTTGGCTCACTGCAACCTCTGCCTCCTGGGTTCAAGTGATTTTCACGTCTCAGCCTCCTGAGTAGTTGGGAATACAGGCGCCCACCACCAAGCCTGGCTCTTTTTTTTTTTTTTTTTTTTTTTTTTGTATTTTTAGTAGAGACAGGGTTTCCTCATGTTGGCCAGGCTGATCTCAAACTATTGACCTCAAGTGATCCACCTGCCTTGGCCTCCCAAAGTGCTGGGATTACAGGTGTGAGCTACCACGCCTGTCCGCTCTTTCTTTCTTGAAAGAAACAAATTTCAGGGGAGGAAAGCAGCAAATCACACTGCCACATGTATACCTATGCAACAATCTTGCATGTTCTTCACATGTATCCCAAAACCTAAAATGCAATAAAAAATTTAAAAAAAAAAAACCACAATCAAAACACCAGTGTTACAACAATAAATCCCTTACTAGAAAAAAAAAAAAAGAAAAAAAAAAGAAAAAAGAAAGAAACAAATTTCATTCAGTATGTTTTGTCTTAAGCAAAAAGTTCCACTTACTATCCACTTTTGTCATACGACTATATTAAAATATAGGAGATTATCTATTACCGTATTTCTCATGTTCTTTCTAGTTTCTTTTCCATTCCATTTTTATAACACATGAACAATTACTTTAAAAGTGATTATGCCTTACATTGTTGCTTTTCTTAACAGCTTATTATTTATTTACTTGACAGAATTGAACTATGAATCTGTTATCAGATTCAGTTGCAAATCCTGTCTATCACAATAAAGTATCTGAATTTAGAACTGTTATTTTTTCTTAGCAAACCCATAGTTTGAGCACAATGAAATGATTTTTCCCAAACAGAAAATGGTGGGCATTTCTGTATACAAACCACAAATAAACTGTATCAGCAGGGAAACTCCAACCACTCAAATCCAGAAGAATCCTAAGCATTTCTAAAGGAAAAAGCCGCTATATTTTTCTTTTTCCAAAATTTATTCTGCTCATGGCAATTACCATGTGTGCACGGATGTAGCTAAAATGATCACTGTGGGATCAATAGTTTTTTCTTCACTGTCTACTAGTTTTTTTGCTTGCCTCTGGCATAAGTAAATAAACAGCAGGTGTAGTCACCACTCAGTAAATATTACATGTTTACAAATTCCTGAAATACAATGGAATAAAAGATAGCAAGAAGAATCTGTGGTGTTCATTGGAATCTGAGCTATACTGTTTGCATCCACACAAATACAGACAGAAAGGATCCTATGGTTGTTCACAAACTGTGGACCATGACCCTGGGATCACAACCCAGAATTAACCTGCCACTGAATAGGGTTAGTACTTTCTTCTCTATATTACATTTCTATAACAATGTCACAATCTTAAAATAATACTTTCTATCCTTTAATAACTTCTAATTTTCACCTGGATATACTGTATGCATAGCATTTATTTCCATAACAATGGTCACTTCTTTCTTCAGAGCAAAAAACACACACAACAAAGAAACCAGAACAAAAAACTAAAGGTTAGAATATTTTCCATATTTAGTTACTCTTGTTATGTAACATGAATATTTTGAAATAATTAAGTTACTACAGCTTTGCTGTAGTAAATAACCCCAAATCTTCATGGTTTATAAGAACAAAATTTTCTCACCACAGTGGTTTGGATGCAGGTCAGGGGCAGGTTGGTTTCTGTTACTTGACTCTCATTCTGTGACCCTTGCAGAAGCAGCAGCCCTTATTTTGGTCACGCCACTTTCATGGCAGAAGTGGCAGAAGGAATTGAGCAAGAGGGCTCGTGGAAACCTGTGCTGACTTTCAAAACTTCTGCTCCGATGTGAAATCGTATCTGTTCACATGTCACTGGCCAAAGAAAGTCACACATTTAAGCCTAACATCAATGGTGCAAGACGTGTACTCTTCTCATAAGAGGTGCTGCATACCACATGGAAAAGGAAGGGAGAAAGAACAAGCAGAGAAAAATATAATCTATGACATGCAGGAAGACAGTAGTTTAAAAGCAAAAAGCCATCTTAAAGACTTTTCCAAAATACTTTTTCTCCCTTTTCTATATCAACCAACAAGCCCATACAAAAGGGAGTGTAGAGAAGATATTCCATCCCACTATGACTGCCATGCTAGGTCTATGGCAAGAGAAGGATAAAATGTAGGAAAAAGTCCAGCCCTTCCAGACTATGGGAGATTGAAGTGCAGCAAAGGTGCCCTGACTTCCTCAGCCTGGAGATAAATCAGGCTGATTTATTAAACAAGTAAGGATAAAACCAAAGGTGAAGTGCCCACTCTTTCTTCATGTTTGAAAGTCTAGAGAAGATCAACTCTCAGGCAACCTCTACCACAACATGGTGCACAGAAACAGTGACTGAGGGTTTTAGCAGGCCTGGTAGAGAAGAGTCTGAGGTTCAGGTTTCCTGAGCTCCCATAGTTCCCATAAGGCACGGACACTGAGTGATTATAAGGGGGTGAACTGGACAGCAGACACACCAGAGGCTCAGGGATGTGCAACAAGAAGTCAGGGGGAGAAGCCCAGATAGCCAGAGTGCTACCGGGCTCTAAGCAAGCAGCCTGTAGCCACATATTTCAGCCACAAATGACAGCAGAAGTGGATGAGAGACATTGCCCCTGAGACCAGGAGACACCTACGGCCATCATTTATGACCTTACCCCAAGGGACTATCTGAATTACTGGATCAGTTTAAGCTTTAAACCAGAGTGAGTATTCAGGTAATTTTTCTCTCCTGGGGCTCAGAGGGTAGGAGCTCAGGATAAAGGCTGTTAAGACACTGACAAAGAAGTGACATTTTCTCTGAGGAAGGCTCAAAGAAATAGACCGAACCACTTCTATTTTATTTGCCACTACATCCACTGCTTTAACAGTGCCTGACATAAGTAGGTATTCAAAAAATATACTCAGTGATACCATGGATCCCATTACGATCCCCAATGAAGGAATGAATAAGACACCATAGAGAAAGGAAACTGATCAACTGGCAAAGCTATGATAGAAATACCAGGCAGGTTGAATTGAAAAAACAATACTAGTTTTATTTTGCCACCAAGCCAAAAAGGTCCCCACTTCACTCCTAAAACAAGCTTGTAACCTTTATGGAATGGCTCCTGCCACCGTATTTAACTTACATTTGGTTCACTGTTTTAAAGCCCTTTAGATAACATTGCTGCATCCTTTTGCTTCAAGGAAAAAAGAAACCAGAACCATGTTTAGCTTTGCAGGATTTCGACCTTACAGTCACAACAGGAAAGCAACAATAGGAACGAGAATGGGTGATGTCTGAACCAATAAACTAACTCTGGCATTTAGAAGCAGCTTGATTTTACCTGCCCCAGGATAATTTCAGTGTTAAAGCTGTTAAACCTATAGGTATTCTAGTGGCTAGGATTAGTAAACAGAACATAACAGAGAACAGGACAGAGAAAACATGGCAACAAAAATATAAGGTTGTACAGGGTTGAGGTGGAGACATAGGCTGACATATGCTGATATGGTAACTAAAATATAAGGTTATACAGGATTGAGGTGCAGAATAT
Organism: Cacajao melanocephalus; assembly: GCA_963573385.1. Taxonomy (NCBI): domain Eukaryota; kingdom Metazoa; phylum Chordata; class Mammalia; order Primates; family Pitheciidae; genus Cacajao; species Cacajao melanocephalus. The sequence continues at coordinate 38,344 of CAUYLG010070285.1, forward strand.
GCAAACACTGTATCTTCCGCAGTAAATTTGCTTCTCAACACTCTAGCTGTAACATTAGAATCACCTGTCAGGCTTTAAAACAGAACAGACACCCGGATTCCGATTCAGTAGGTCTGGGGTGGGGCATATGCCATGCTAATTTTTAGTAACTTCACAGGTGACTCTGATGCATAGCCACAGCATTCTGCAGGTGAGAACTCTCGAAGAACATCATCAGTAAATACTGAAAGAACTAATGAATGAAAAGCCTCCTTGGATTATAAATTCTTTAAGAGTATGGACTATGTTTTACTCATTTTTGTACTCTAGCTCAATGTTTCTTGTAATTAATGAATAAGTGAACAAACAAATCATGAATTCTCTGCCTTGGTAGCCTGATGCCCTCAAAGAGACTGGAATGGAAAATTAAAAAGTTGACAGCTGATGTTGTAAATCTGTACTTCCTTAATAGAATTTCTGGCATAACTTTGACTAAATGAGAATGAACATGTGTGACCATTACAACATTGATTTTTTACAAAATTAATTTTTGTTGAACTGGGGTGAGGAGTAGGGGAAGGAGGAGAAATTGGTGCTCTAATAGGATTTACATAACAAAATCCCATACCCAGAGTGAGAGTATGAAAAGCAGAATCACAAAGCCACTCCATTTATAAATCCTGATTCTGCCCTCTACTGTTTGTTTATTTTTATATTTACTTTTCCTTGGGCAACAATATAATGTACAACTGAAAATATCTAGTGTTACAAGATTTATAATTCCGCACTACTTTGTGGGAATGCATAACGTGTTACTCACTTCAAAGCCCGGGATGAAGGGGGCAAACAGGGATTGACTCAGTGAAACTTCTAGCTTCCTGTAAGCTTCACTCAATCCCAAGCTTTATGGAAACAAACCCTATGCTAGGAAAAAGCAACTATGTTTCACTTTCTGCTTCACCTAGGTAAACACTATAATCGAAGGCAACTCCACCTTGTAGCAAAGCTCAGTGATACCATGGATACCATTGTGATCCCAAAAAAAGAGAAGGTGAAGGAGGAGACTAAAGTTTTGCATGGTTTGACTCTGTCTCCATGAAATCTGCAGTCTTTCTGTCACCCTCACACTTGAAGTTACATGGAAAGGAGGAAGACCGAAGTGCTGGATGAGAGATACTTACGAGTGCAAAGTCTGAAAAAGGTAAGAGAGAGAATAATGGCCTGAACTAAATAGGGAGAAGAAATCTATTCTCTATTATAGCAGCAAGAAGTCGCCAAAGCAAGTTTTCCAAATGAGACCAGGAAAAAAAAAAAAAGAAGCAGCAGCAGCCCTAAAGTGATGCAGGAGGAGTGTTAGGGTCTTCTAGTCAAAAGTTCTGGCAGAGTGACTAGACACTCACATGCTCTACAACCCTAGTGAGCCTAGTGCTCTGGGCTCCCACCTGCCTGCTTGGATGGGTGCTGCACACTCAACTATCTGCTTGGCTGATAAAAATAATTAGAACAGGTGGTGTAGATGAAGGTTGAAGTCCTTGAAAAGCACAAGAATATAAAGTTCTGCCCAGGGCGTCTCTTCCACAGAGGAGAAAAAAGCCACACGAAACTGGGTGTTACAGTTATCTCATCATATCTATGAAAATAGAAAAACAAAATCATGTTTGTCTTAGTCCATTTGGGCTTCTAAAACAAAATACCATAACCTGGGTGGCTTATAAACAACATAAATTTATTTCTCACAGTTCTGGAGGCTGAGAATCTAAGATTAAGGTGCCAGCCATTCATGGTGTCTGGTAAGGGCCCTCTTCTCGGTTCATAGATGGTGCCTTCTTGATATGTCCTCATATGGTGGAAGGGAAGAAATCTGGTATCCTCAACCCCTTATAAGGTCATTAATCTCAATCATAGGGGCTCTATCCTCATGACCTAACCACCTTGCAAAGCCCCCATCTTCTAATACCACCACCATGGGGATTAGGTTTCAACATATGAATTTTGCAGGGGACACAAATATTCAGTCCATGGCAATGTTGGTCCCTTTTGGTCGTATTTCATGTACTCCAGTATTTGGTGGCTATTTCCATGGTATTCCCCAATCATCTTATTCTTACATCTGCCTTAAGGTTACTTGAATGTTACAGAAACTGAAGATGGGAACATCCTTCATTTTTATCAAATGATTATTCTGTTCCAACTCTATAGATTACAGATGCAGATATTTATTGATCAGGTCCCTTGAGAGCTATTTTAAAATTCAAACAGGCTAGAAAATAATTACTACAAGTCTATAATGCCCAAAACAGCATAGTACTATTACGAAAACAGGCACATAAACCAGTGGAACAAAATAGCTCAGAAATAAGGCCATATCTACAACCATCTGATCTTCAACAAAGCTGACCAAAACAATGGGGAAAAGACTCCCTATTCAATAAATGGTGCTGAGAAAACTGGCTAGCCATATGCAGAAGATTGAAACTGGACCCCCTCCTTACATCATAGAGAAAAATCAACTCAAGATGGATTGAAGACTTAACTGTAAAACCCAAACCTATGAAAACCCTGGAAGACAACCTAGGCAATACCATCTTGGATATAGGCACAAGCAAAGCTTTCATGACAAAGATGCCAAAAGCAATTGCTATGAAAGCAAAAATTTACAAGTGAGATTTAATTAAACTTAAGAGCTTCTGCATAGCAAAAGAAATTGTCAACAGAGTAAACAACCAACCTACAGAATGGGAGAAAATATTTGCAAACTATGCATCTGACAAAGATGTAATGTCCAGTGTCTATAAGGAACTTAAATTTACAAGAAAAAACAAACAACCCCATTAAAAAGTGGGCAAAGGAAATGAACACACACTTCTCAAAAGAAGACATACATGCAGCCAACAAGCATATGAATAAAAGCTCAACATCACTGATCATTAGAGAAATGCAAATCAGAACCACAAGGAGGTATCATCTCACACCAGTCAGAATGGCTAGTATTAAAAAGTCAAAAAATAACAGATGCTGGTGAGGTTGTAGAGAAAAGAGAACACTTATACATTGTTGGTGGGAGTGTAAATTAGTTCAACCATTGTGGAAAACAGTATGGCAATTCCTAGCTACAAAGAGCTAAAAGCAGAACTACTGTTAGACCTAGCAATCCCATTACTGGGTATATACTCAGCAGAAGGTAAATCATTTTGACATAAAGACACACACATGCGAATGTTTATTGCAGCACTATTCACAATAGCAAAGACAAGGAATCAACCTAAATGCCCATCAGTGACAGATTGCATAAAGAAAATATGGTACATATATGCCATGGAATACTATGCAGCCATAAAAAAGAATGAGATCATCTTTTGCAGGAACATGGATGGAGCTGGAGGCTATTATCCTTAGCATACTAATGCAGGTACAGGAAACCAAATACTGCATGTTCTTACTTATAAGTGGGAACTAAATGATAAAATATAATTTAGCTAATTATAGCTAAATTGTAAGAACTTATAAACACAAAGGAGGAAATAACATACACTGGGGTCTACGTGAAGGAGGATGGGAAGAGGGAGAGAAGCAGAAAAGTTAACTATTGGGTACTGGGCTTAATACCTGGGCAATGAAGTAATCTGTATAACAAACCCCCGTTACATGAGTTTACCTATGTAACAAACCTTCATGTGTACCCCAAACCTAAAATAAAAGTTTTGGTGTAATAGAATCTTGGAATTAGCCATAAAGAAGACTTGGGTTCAAATCCCAGCTCTCCTCATTACTGCCTGGGGAATTGTTGCAAAGATGATGTGTTGAAGGATTTGGCACAAAGTTCCACACAGATGTTTTTTTGAAAATTTTGTTGACCAACTTGCTTTGTTACCTTGAACGAGTCAGCTAATGCTGTTGGGTCTCAAAAAAATTGTCTTATTTATAAAATGGGAGCAATAGTATCTGCCTTAAGTATCTTTAAAGCTGCTGGTAAAGAGAAAACTATTTACTGTGGGTGGAAGGGCTTTAATATGTGAACTTTGATCTTCATTGTAATGAGTAGCACAGTGAGGCCGGTGTGGGGGTCATACAGAGGGAAGCCAGAGGGCCATGTTAAGGGCACAGTGACAGAATCAGTCCTCTAAGGTGCACGGCTGAAAGATTCTACAGACAGAGATGGAGCTGAGTCCTATGTAATTCTCCCTGCACCCCTGTCTCTCTCATGAAGTGAGTGTGAAGCACTTTGCAGTGATAGAGTCTTTTAGAGAGGCTTCCTAATAACAACCTACAAGCTGTCCAGGGGCAATGGGGCTGGCAGGAACATTAATGAGGCTGTTGGGTGTCTGTTAAAGCTCTGCTCCATCAGACTCCACCACCAACAGCCGCTGGGACTTGAGAATGTCTGGAAACGGTGTGGGGTTCAGGCTTCCTTTTTGCCCATAGGCCTGGATGCTGGGCACAGCAAGACCCACAACCCTACTGTCTCTGGCCCTTGTCAGTCAGTTAGCCTTTTTTGTTGTTGTTCATACGTTTTACTTTGGGGTTTTAATTAGTACTAAACACGCAGGAAGAAAGAACTGAAGGGCTTGTTCTCTGGCTGCATACGTACAAGGACAGCAGGAGTAATGTCGACTGCCATTCGCCCTATGCCAGGCTCTGGGCAAAGGGGGCAGCCACGGTGTCCCAGCAACTGACTGGGCAGCCAGAGAACGGAGTGTTCCCTTTCCTGGAAGAGGAGTAAAGAGCAATCAGGAGGAGACACGAGTAGAGTAGGAAGCGTGGGGCAGTGCAGGGAAGAAGGGGTGGTATTTGTATAAAAAGACTCATGAGGAGATTTATGTGGAAGTTACTGCTGGAAAAAGCAACAGTTCTAAGTAGAATATTAATGGAATCCATTTTCTTGCCATCTCCTGCAGGAACACTTTGCAAGTGCAGGGAAAAAAAAAATCGCTTTGCAGTAATAACTGTTATTTATATAAGAGAACAGCATTGAATATATCAAAATGTGAGGTTTCAAGGTAATAACTGGACCCTCAGAATCATCATTATCCATTTAAAAGGCAATTTCTGGGCTTGGAAATTGATAGAAAAAAATGGCCCAATTCTACCACGGTGGTAAATAAATTTGTGTTTCATTTTTATGATTTGATTTTGTTCTGAACCTGATGGGACTTGATGGCTGAGGGGAATTGAGTAGGGATGTAAATGGGAATGACCTTCCCGGCTCATCCTTGCTGATGTCCAAATATGACAGCTGGGGCGAGGCCTCTCATTTTCATCCTGGTCACAGCTGGAGGGAAAACAGTGGAGACAGAGGAGGTGACTCCGGCCAGAGTCCACTGGGCATCTTCTAGAACGCTTACTCCTGGATCCCGTGATTCTCTCCCACCTGCCAAGTTAAGCAGCATGGGTGAACACTGCTCTGGCGTTTTTCTAGTCACACTAAATCTAGACATTTTTTTCTCTCCAAAAAATGGGGAACATTTCATACATACTGTACTACAATGAGCCCATTTCACTGTATCGTGAATGGCTTTCCATATCAGTTCAAGTACATCCATCTATTTTTTTTGAAAAGCTGTGTGCTTGTCCTCTAATACCTTGTCCTCTATACTGTCATTGAACTAACTTTTCCCCTTTAGATGGACATATGAGTTGTTTCCATCGCTGTGCCTGGGTCTTTGTACATTTGCAGGAGGATTTCTGGAGAGTAATTCCTAGAAGTGAAAGATGTGGCTGAAAGGGTGTGAACATTTTAAAATAGAATCAATTGGGCATTGTTGACCTTGAAAAATGAGATTCAACAATGTTTGTCCTCTAGATCAAATGGATTCTCATTATGTTGGACTACTGGGCAAAATTCTGAAAGATGTTTTGGGAATTGGCGATTTTGCTTATTTAGGGACCAGGATGAAGATTTGAGAAAGAGATAGAGCTTGTTTTGGACTGTAGAACAACTGATGATAAGAGTGCTGTGACTTGAGAGGTATTCAGGAGGGTAGTGATAAGCCTCTTTGCAACCCCAGCTAGTGATAGTAGCAGCTACCACAGAGCACTGAAGATGCATGTGGCACCTGAGGCTTGCTGTCCAACCCAGCATTGTGATTCCAGCTCTGCTCTTAATGAGCTTGGGACTTGGAGATGTTTTTTTAACCTCTTCCTGAGTGAAATGGGACCATCACAAATACTTACAAATACTTCACAGAGCCATTGTAAAAAGTAAATGTGGTAGCTCTTGCAGTATTTCTTTGTAAAGAATAAGGTGTTTCTTAAATGTCAGTATCTTTATTAATCATGCATTTGAGGTTGATTTAAAGCTGACCAAAGTGTTCCTTTCTTTTCCTCCCCACTCCACCACAGTGCTCAGAGCCCTGAGACCTAAAGAACTGAGATATGTTTGTTTCTTCTTTGCTCTTTGACCTTGAGAAAGTTAAATAACCTCTCTAAGGTGGAGCTTCCCTTTCTGAAAACTCAAGGGAGGCACGACTGTGTAAGAAGCTCAGCCCTGTAGCCATCAGCACCTCTGCTGATTTTTTAGAGCGTGGGACAGGTAGGGGTGTAGGTAGTAGGTGGAACAGGTGGATCGGTTATGAGAGCAAGATGAGAAGAGCAAACTGCTCCTTCCTCCAGCCCCCTTTTCTGTCCTAGCCGGGAGGAGAGGGCTCTGTGCCCTCAGACCCCAGGGTCAATGAAGTGATGACATAAGAAATGCTTTAGGAGCAGAGGAACTGTTCTAGGTAGCAGGCGGGGAGGAGTGTCTGCTTACCCGAAACGGGGAATGAAGCCTCCATTTCTAGTCAGCCACAATGCATTCCAGAGAAATCAAGAAATATTCATGAGTTGCAAGCATTGGATGGCAAGGTCTCTCTGTCATCATCAGGAATGACAGCTTCCTCAGACAAGAGGCAGAGCTCAGGTTTCCCAACTTCTCTTAGCACATCACTCAGTAGGATTTCAAACACAGACGGTTCCTGAATGAATGCAGTCACTACCTACAGAAGCAAAAGTTGGAGGGTAGGGATAACTCAGCAGAATGGTTAAGACTATGAAATTGGAATCCTGGCTCCACCACTGGTAGGCTGTGTGATATTATGGAAACCACCTCCGTTTCTGAGCCAGGGATGATGGGCTTGCTGTAAGAATTAAATGAAATCCCTGGCTTTTTTTTTTTTTTTTTTTAAGTAAGCACTCAATAATTGGTAGCTCTGAGGTACGCCATCCCTGAAGTAACAGGTGCATGCTCTTGCCAGACTCTTAACAAGCAATTCAGGTCCACAAACTCAAGCCTTTCTCAGTATCAGCAGACCTACTGCCTTGATCTTCTAACAACCTCTAATGAGTATAGTATATGATCATCAGTTAAATAAACAAACAATTAGTGGGTGAGCAGAAGGCTCTTCCTCAGCACATCCTATTAATCCTCTGGTCTTTAGTTCACATTAGTTGGAAGCTGATTAACTGCACATCCCAACAGGCACTGGGCAGCTTCAGTTCTGAGCCAGACCTACGCATCCCCAGCCTGTCTTGACTTGCTCCAGTCTCCTCCCCTCCTGGGGTGTGTGACAAACCAAGTCAATGTTAGCGGTGGGAAAATGTCTGGAAGGAAGCCAGGAAGTGATGGGAAAAGTCCAACACCTCATAAACGGATTACCCTAGATGCAAAGTCAGGAGTGTTCAGGTGGTTGGAGGCTGCTGAAAAACTTACACAGATAGCTAGGACTTTAGAAACTGCTTTAGAGGTCTTCAGGACAATACAAGGTGAAGGAGGGAGATGCGGCTGCCAGGGTTCCCGGTTCTAAGCACTGTTCCCATTTGCGGTATTTTTGCTTAGTGATTTATTTTGAGCACAGCTCAGTAGTACTGTTAATATTTTTGGTATTATGGTTAATATTGTGAACATGATTGTCAAATAATTTAATCAGAACTTTATCAAGGTGTCTAGAAGTGGGCCCAGGGCCTGGCACAAAATCTTGCAGTGTGTGCATAGTCATGCACACATGCAAACATACGCGCCCACACATGCCAGTTTTCAAGCCTCACCCTCTCCAGTGTGCTTTTCAAACAAGATTTAGGGTGAGGGCCATGATGAGTAAACTTGACTGTTTGTAACCCAAGCCCATGATCCAGCAACTAAGTGGTTGAATTACGCTTATCACTGCCAGGCGCCTCTGTGGATTAATGTAGCTAATTCAATATCCTCTCTAAGAAGCACCACTGGGGACTGTGATTCTGCTCTGAGACGCAGCCTTCAGCCTCTCTGTTCACCGCTAAGACCTTGGCTGGGGAGTGGGTGTTTGTCTCCCAAGGTGGTCCGTGGGAAGCTGGCCTGGCAGGTCAGTCCCTCCTCTCTCCCTGTCTCCCTCCTCCTCCAGCACTTGGCTATGGTGTCCATTGGAAACCTTCCCAGACTCCCCCTTCCTGCTCCCATCTCTTTCCACCCCCTGCCGAGCACTTTTAATTTGCTTGGAATAATTGATTCTGTCTTCTTCTTGCACCTCATTTTCTCCTCACTTTTATTTATCACCTTGAAACTTCTCCTCGATATACACAGGCCCCATGTCTATGGGGAGGTGAGAGAAGGGTGCTGCTGTGTAGTGGGCGGGTCGGGGTAGTGCATCTGCTATCAGACCCACAGTTTCCACTTCTCCCCATGCACTGGTGACCTCATGGCTGTGTCTCCAAGTCTAGGAAGTGCCTGGCACACAGGACAGTAATGAATAGCTGTAGAAGAGAGTGAGGAAGGAAGGAATGAAACATGCCTGTGTTTTGCTGACTCTGGCATTTGCAACTGGCTTTTCCTGCCAATGGCAAGTGGCCATCCCCTACACCTCACACCTAGTGACCATTCATGTTAGCACTCAACACTCAATCTCTCTGTAAAGCCTTCCCTGGTCACCATTAGCTCTTTGCATGAAAGAGATAAGGTTTCTATTGAAACCACTGGACAGCAAATTGTCCAGGGCCCTTCTGGAGTTGAAGGAGAGGCTGAGCAAGCTGCCGCCTTCCACCTGCCCAAGACTGTTAGGGAAATCTGCCTTTCATTCCTGGGTAGCTTTTCTAAGGCCTCCTTGTCTTTCTCAAAAATGTTGATGCTGTAGCCACAGAGCCAAGTCAAATGCATTCGAAATGGGAACCCACTAACTTTTTGATCCAGGCTTTGTGGCCATTTTTAAGTTATTTAAGCTACTTTCTCCTCCTCCTTCTGCTGATCTGTGAGGATTAGAAATTGCCTAAGGTGGGTATATTTAAGCAGGAATGAGAAAGCTCCGGTGGGCCTGGGATTTTGTAGGCAGAGTTGGATCCCTGCTTGGTACTTTTTTATTATAATTTTTGCTCCAGAGGAGTTCTACCAACATTCCCCCTACCCACCCACTACTTCCGACATCCTTACAGTCTTCTGCTGATCTGACTGGGGAAAGACACAAATCACTGCAGGACTCCAGAGTAGATGACCTCTGGCCACTGGTAGCTGTGGTGCCGGGTCAGAAGGAAGCCCCCGCTCCCTTCTGTGGTACCATGGGCAGGTGTCGGGGGAGGCGGTTGTCCACAGGGCCCCAAGAGTCTCTATTTGTTCACATATGGTGTCGAGGAGCTACAGGGAAGCAAACAGTCCTAATTCTGTCCTTCTGTCCTTCTGCCACCCACTTTTGTGGAAACCATTTGACTGCTGGGCTCAGAGCAATCCATAGAGATTTCCAGACAGGAAGAGAGGCTGCAAAACAGAGCAGAGGAACTCCCCAGAATGAATCACAGCAGAAGGCCCGGGTTCGTCCAGCTGAGAACTGAGGGCGTAGCCAAGCACAATGAGCACAGCCTCAGAGGAGACAGACAGCAGGAAGATGCCAGCACTGCTTTTCAATAGGGAGCCCTTGCTAAGGCCAGTGGCAGAGAAGGGGCCCCACAGCACAGCCTTCGGCATCTCAGCCTTGGTGGGACTCCACAGAAGGGCAGTGGGCTCGGCACAGGGAAAGTTTCAGAATCATTTTAAAGTTTCTTTTATGCTGTTAATGTTCTGTTGACAGGTTAGAAAGAGAAATCAATCTGGCAGTGGGTCCTGAATTTAGGGTTGTTTTCTATGTATGCAAGAACCATTTGTGAATGTGCTTTGTTAGCTGTGTGAGGGGTAGATCAGGGAGGCCAGCAGCCTTGGGTAGGAAATTGTAGGATTTTAGCACTGGAAGGAGCCTCAGAGGTCCTGGTTTAGCCTCATTTTACAGGTGAAGAAACTGAGGCAGAGAAGGAAAGTGACTTGCTGGAGTTCGCAGGCTACTTTGTGGCAGAGTTGAGACAGGACGTGTGGCTTGTGAATCCCAGTCTGGCAGTGGCAACCCTACAAGAAGGGGTGGTAAGCTCCTGGAGCACCAAGTGTTTCTCGTCTGGTTCATGTGCAGTAGTTATTAAAACACGTTCACTGAATTGAAAAAAAAAAACAAATTGCCAAGACATAGTCTTGGCACACCCTAACCCTGCCCTGGTTATAAAAAGGGATCTTCAAATTAGAAACCTCTTTTTTTTTTTTGATACGGAGTCTCTCTCTGTGATGCAGGCTGAAGTGCAGTGGTGCGATCTCAGGTCACTGCAGCCTCTGCCTCCCGGGTTCAAGTGCTTCTCCTGCCTTAGCTTCCTGAGTAGCTAGGATTACAGGCATATGCCACCATGGTTGGTTAATTTTTTTAATTTTTATTTTTAATAGAGACAGGGTTTTACCATATTGGCCAGGCTGGTTTCAAACTCCTGACTTCAAGTGATCTGCCCACCTTGGCTTCCCAAAGTGCTGGGATTACAGGCATGAGCCTCCATGCCTGGCCTGGAAAACTCTGTTTCTATTATTCTGTTACTCCCTCATCTAGAATACAGGCTCTCCAAAGTGAGGTACTCTGTGTTCCATTTAACTAATATATTAATAACCTGTTGGTGAGCTATTCTGGAATGGACACTGTGCTGAGTACTTTGGATAGATGCTTCCATGGAATCTTCACCAAATCAGAAAGTAGGCATTGCTATCTGCATCACAGATGAGGAAGTGGAAACTCAGAGAAATTAAATTCAGATCACATGGTGGGTTAGTGGTTGTGTCAGGATTTGAACCCACATTTGTAGGCCCCTAAGGAACAGATGTGCAGCAAAGTCTTTTGCAACATGAAAGTTAACTGGGGAAGGTTCCTGTCTGCACATCTGCATCCAATTTGACCTGTGTACAGAGGACACAAGGTGGGAAGACTCCAGTGTGAGAACCGCAGTAGGGAGGGAGTGGTTCTTTTCACCTCGGCACAGCCACCCCAGGCTTGCCCACCACCCAGACCCCCTACTTCAAGCACAATTAACAAGCTCTCCGTGGCCAGCTCAGAACCCGTGCCTGGCAGGGGCAGGCAGAGCCTTGCCAGCGGGAAGCACATGGTGAGGAAGCTGCTGGGGAGAGGGCAGAGGATGGGGCAGGAGGTGCTACAGTGCCATTCCAATTTAAAAAGAAAAGAAAAAGGAAAAAAAAAAAAAGCCTTAGCAGTTCTTGGCTCCAAATCCCAATTTGCATCTCATCTGGGAGTCATTTGCATAGGAAGTCCTATCGGTAGCTTTATGAAATAAAATAAATAAAATAAATGGCCGATGAGGCTGCCAAGCAGACTCCCATAAGCCTGTGCTCTGAGAGGGAAGTGATTGCTTTGTTGGGTTCTGCGAAGAATCCCCAGGAGCCCCTCCCTGCCAGGCTCTTGGTGGGTTCGGGGGAAGGGCAGATTTCTGAGCCCAGGTTCTGGAGGATGCAGACAAGTCAGACACACAATCGGACAGCCACCTGGATGCAATAAAAGCAGTCCCATGTTCCCACCAGGAAACGATGCTGCAGGTTTCTCTAGACCTTCTGCACCGACTTGACGTCAGCAGCGTCTTCCGTGAAGGGCCTGCTCCTCCCTCTCCAGCCCTGCTGAGCTTCTGGGCTGGCTCCTGTGCTCCCCTGAGCAGCAGTCCTCAGTGCTGAGTGGGAGGATGATCCTGGGAAGCTTCTCCCAGTGAAGGTTCCTGGGTCTCCTTGCCAAGGCTACTGTGGTATGTCAGCTGGGGAGCCCAGGAATCACATCACCAGCATGGAGCTGGGGGTGGGGAGACACCCTCTGAAGACTCTCTTCCGAGGTGTGAGCTGGAGAAGATATTAATAATAAGCTCCTGTGTGACAGGGCAGCTGTGCACCCCACTAAGCCCTGGCCGGCATCCTCCCACAACCTGTGAAGGGTAAGAGGTGACCAACTTCCTGTGAGCAGTGAGGAACAGATGCTCAGGGCAACGGGGGCCTGCCCAGGTTCACTCAGTCAGGGAGCAGGAGGTCTGATTTAAAGTCTAGTTCTTTGATCTCAAAAGACTGCGGTTTTTAGGAAGAGATCCCTGCAAATGAAGCCACAACTCTACTGGCAAAGTTTTGAGGCAACTGGTCGGGAGCAGAGGGTGTAAGCTTGCTAGGGGAGCCGACTCAGCAGAGCTCCTCTGATGATCTGATGCTGGCGTCCGGCGGGGCTACAGCCAGAGTCACACAGCCTGCCAAGGTGGGCAGGCCCCCACCTGAGAGCTGTTGCAAAAGCCAACGTGACCCCAGCTTGGGTGGGAAATGGGGAGATGCACCCCTTCCCTGAGCCCAGCTGGTCTTCTCATATGAGAAGAGAGTTTAACGGTATTGGCCCGGTAACCCTTAAACATCATCTAGTTTAAAGTTTTTCATTTCTTTTAAAGTTTTCTCATTTTCATTAGTTGATTTTACCTTCTACCCTCCCTGCAGCTCTCAGGGAGGAGGGAGCACACAGCTTTTTAGAGGGGTCAGGGTGGGGACCCAGTCTCCTGCCACCTCCTCAGCCCAGAGCTGTCTACACTGGCCTTGCTCCTCTTTGGCTCTGCTCGCGGGCCACCTGTTGTCACTGTTTGCACAGCTGAGGCATGAAGCATGTCAGTGATTAGTGACCACAGTGGGCTTCTAAGCCTGTTCTCCCCCCTCCACAATGAAGTCAGTGGATGCTCCCTCCATGCAAGGGTCGGAGGCAGGAGAGCACAGGTGTGGGCCTAGGCTGGAAGATGGTCTGGAGGTGACTCCTCCTAGGCCAGTCATGCCACATCCCTTGTGGCCTTCAGGGAAGTGGTCCTGAGGGAACGTGGTGCTCAGCTGGGTAGTAGGGGACTCCTGGATGAGGTGTCACTGCCCATCTCATCATGTTCTTTACAGGAGAGTGGCTGAGCACTGATGGGTGCTTTGGAGAAAATGAGAGTTTGCTCTGGAGTTTTGCCCAACTTTCTCTAGAGGAGAAAAGAAATGCAGGAGAATCCGAGGAATGTGGTGCGGGGCCTGAGGGGCCTCTGGCTTAAGGCTGGGTGCAGAGGCAGGTGCCAAAGCCTGGGCCAGCAGCTGAGCAGTCAGACAACAGCAATGTGTGTGTGTGTGTGTGTGTGTGTGTGTGTGTGTGCGTGTGCACATGGGGTGGCTAGAGGAAGACAAAGTGAATTAGGATGGGAAAATCAAACAGGTCAGGAGAGACTAGAACCTAATTCTACCTTTGTCACTCACTAGCTGTGTGACCTCAGACAAGCAATTTAAGTGGCCTTCAGTTTCCTCTTCTGTAAAATTGGGATCATGCCTATCCCAACAAGTCCTATATAGATTTGAGGAGACTGTTGTTTCCTTGATGGTGTGGAATTTGAATGAGAGGCTACATATCCTATTTTGGTTTTTTGGCGAAACAGTCATCATTTTCAATTCAACAAACATTTGAGTATTCTACATCCAGCCCTATCTTAGGTGCTGTGGGGGACACAACAGGTAAGAGATGATGCCGGCCCTTGTCTTTCAAAATTAGAGGCTTGAGAATAATGCAGACATCAGAATCTGTTTTCTCTTTTTGTTTTTTAAACAGCTGTGTTGAGATGCATTTACGTAATATATGATGCACTCATTTAAAGTGAACAGTGTAATGGTTTTTAACGTATTTTAATAACTGTTAGGCAAGCTCCATCACAATCACTTTTCCAACTTTTTAAGCACCCTAAGAAGAAACCTCATCCCCTTGAGCTGTCATGTCTCAATGTCCCCATTCCTCCCACCCCCTGCCACCCACTCATGTACTTCTGTTTCTGTAGATTTGCTGGCTTTGGACATTTCATACAAATGGAATCAGATACTGTGTGGCCTTTTGTGTCTGACATTTTTCACACGGTATCATGTGTTCAAGGCGCATCCATGAAGTGGTGTGTGTCAGTACTGCATTTCTTTTCATGGCTGAATAATATTCTGTTGTATGGCTCTACCACATTTTATTTGTTAATCTGTTCTTAAATATTTGGGGTTTTTCCAATTTTCGTCTATTGTGAATGATGTTGCTATGAACATTCATGTATATGTTTTTAGGTGGACACATGTTTTCAATTCTCTTGGATATATACCTAGGAGGAGAATTGCTAATCATACAGTAAATCTATATTTTATCCTTGGCGAACTCCAGACTGCTTTCCAAAGTGGCTGCCCTGTTTGACATTCCCACCAGCCATGAATGAGGGTTCTAATTTCTCGGCATCCTGTCTCATGTGGTTTTGATTTGTATTTCCCTAAGTCTAATGATGCTGAGCATATTTTCATGTGCTTACTGGGCATTTGTATATGATCTTTGGCAATCTATGTGTTCAGATCTTTTGCCCCTTTTAATTGGGTTATTTATTTGTCTTTTTATTAGGTTGTAAGAGTTTTTTCTATATTCTAGATATAGTCCCTTATCATTTACATGATTTGCAAATATTTTCTCTCATTGGGAGGCTGTCTTTTTACTTTCTTCTCAGTGTTCTTTGAAGGAAGACATCTGAGTCCAAACTGCAAAAGGTGTCAGTGTTAATTACAATGAAACCTCATTAATTTGGTCTCTGGTAATTTGGAATGGGTCAGGGCAGAGGTTCAAAGTTTATTCTTTCAACAGTTATTGAGACTGTCTATAGCCAAAGACTGTGCCAGGCCCTGGGGGTAGAGAGGTGAAGAGAGCAGAGTCTTGCCTTTACAGCCGCACTGTGTGGCGAGGAGAACGCAATCGCAGCATGGCAGCCAAGGGCCTGAGCGCTAATGGCAGAGCCAGGTGCTTAGGGAGCCCTGGGGAAGGAAGAGCTAACTATTTAAAAAGCATTTTCTTGGTGGCTTACACCTATAATTCCAGCACTTTGGAGGCCAAAGATGGAAGATTGCTAGAGCCCAGGAGTTCAAGATGAGTCTGGGCGACACAGTGATCTCTCATCTCTACCAAAAAAAAAAAAAAAACAATAACCAGGCATGGTGGCATATGTCTGTGGTCTCAGCTACTTGGGAGGCTGAGGTGGGAGGATCACTTGAGCCTGGGAGGCCGAGGCTGCATTGATCACACCACTGCACTCCAGCCTGGGTGACAGAGGCAAGACCTTGTGTCAAAAAGAAACCAAAAACCAAAAACAAAACCAAAGACAATAATAATAACAACTAATAAAGAGAATTTACTAAGCAATTCAACAGTGAAAACTATTTAGGAAAATAGCCTGCTTGTGAAGGTCCCTCAAGCCTCTTATGGCTTTTATTTCCATGCTAACAGACAATGTGATTGGCCTTGCCCTCCTCCCCTCCAGGGAGAGTTGGGGTGGATGCCTTCTGCTGCTCCCAGAAGGACCTAGGACCTTTTATCACGTCATGATAGCCTGGTAGGTAAGCTGTTATCGTCACCACTTACAGATGAGGAAACTGTAACTTGGGGAGGTTAAGTGACTTGCCCACAGTGGCAATTACTAATTGTTGAGATTAGGATTAGGACAGAGGTGTTCTCTCCAGCATGATGGGACTCTGTTCTGTGTTAGACTCCAGACCTGACTGGATCCTAGCAGTGTAAGCTTGGGGTCCCTCATCAGGTGGGACTGATGCTACCTGCCCCAGGATGGTTAAGCACTTGATCACCTGCACCACCCTAAACCAATGTATGTCATTGCTGTTGCCACATTGGTTTCTCCAGGCTGCACCTCCCTTAGGAATAATAGTCTGAAGGTATATTTCCATTTGTCAGAAGTGTGTGTCAACTCTGTATACAATGCTCCCCACCCTCCAGCAAGACTGCAGGGACCCCATGTCCTAGCTTGCTCTTGACCCTCTGTGGACCCCAGGGGCTCCATGACCATCTCTAACTCTTGACCCTTAAGGCCTCTGTGGTGTCCTGATGGGGTAAAATATTCCTCAGTGCCCTGTGCTACATTCTGCCCTACAGGGAAGGAAACTGGGCTGCCTTATATCCCTAGTGTCCTAAAGGAAACCCCTCTCTTATTTTTGGTTGTTCTTTTTATTTTTTGACAGTCTCATACTGTCGCCTGGGCTGGAGTGCATGGCATGATCTCAGCTCACTGCAACCTCTGCTTCCTGGGTTCATGCAATTCTCCTGCCTCAGCGTCCCGAGTAGCTGGGATTACAGGCACCCACCACCACACCCGGCTAATTTTTTGTATTTTTAGTAGCGATGGGGTTTCACTGTGTTGGCCAGATTGGTCTTGAACGCCTGATCTCGTGATCCGACCACCTTGGCCTCCCAAAGTGCTGGGATTACAGATGTGAGCAACCACTCCCGGTCTTTGGATGTTCTTTATTGCATGCTCTCTAGGATTTGACTCTAAGGGCTGAGGTCCATGAGCCATACTGGACTCCCAATTATTTCTCTTCCTGCCAACTCTTCATACGTCTTAAACCAAGTTTACCATCACTGCCTTTTGTCTCTTGTGCAAATGGACCCCAATAGTCTCATCCTGAGGATTTTCCATTGATCTGCAGGGGACACGAAGCTCAGATCCTGACACTGAGACTCCTGGATGTTTTTATTATTTAAGAGGCAGAAAGTAAGTATGAGGGAGCATCCAGGCCCTCAGGCTGGGACACAGGTGGGGCTGTCCCTGGCAGCTTCTCTGCAGGCTTTATGCAGCCTGGATAACTCATCTCCCTTTCAACTGCCTCCCACTGTGCTGCGCACCTGCAGCCAGCCCAGCCAGCTCCTGCTCAGCTTGCCTCCTGCCTGGAGAACACAGGTCAGCGGAGCTGATGTTCTGCTCTCAAAGGAGGTACAGGATTTCACCCTTGAGTGAATTGAGTGTATGCTCATCAACTTGATGGCCCGTGAATGTCTTTTCTCAGTGACACAGCAGCAGCATGGGTGAAGCTGGCTTCTCACTGAACAGGGTAAGAGATTCCCAGAGGTGGCCTGAGAGGCTTTGGAGGCACACACTTGGCCACTAGGAGCCACCAGCCCCACAGAGGTACGGCTGGACTCCCTGAAAGCAGCCTCTGGGGAGATAAAAAATCTTGAGGGCCACTGGGAAGCATAATCGGGGTTGTGTCTGCTGGTCCATGATACCTGCCTTCGGGCTTCCAGAGGGTGGTGTTGCCAATGGGAGTAGCATGGGCTTTTAGCCAAACCCCAGCTCTACCTCTCTGTGGCTCTGTCTTTGGTCAAGTCCTCTAACGTCTGTGAGCCTCAGGTGCCTTACCTGTGAAATGTGGGTGGTAGTACTACCTGTCTCACAGTGGGGTTGGGAGGCAAAAAGACTTAGAGTATGGAAAATACCAAGGATGACATGTGGCCCGGGGATGGCTCAGTAGCTATTAACATCTCTTTCTTGAGGATCTGCCCACCTCCACAGCTATGAAAGAAAAAGGTCTTAGGGTCTGGCAGAAGGCAGTGAAACCTCAGCCCCCTATATTTTACTTTTTTTTAATTTCAAAATAGGACTTGGGCTCTAGAAATACTGGTTTTCTGTTTTGGGCATGGAGCCACCAGTTCTCCCTCAGTGATTAGGGGCTGTTACTAAGTCTCGGTTTTCTGTGGAGGAGAGTTTGGAGTGGGGGATTCCATGGGATTCCTTCCCTCTGGACTTTGGAGGGCAGGAACACTCCATTCCCATCCTGCATGGGATGTGTTGGAAAACATGAAGGGAACCTGAAGCTTCAGCTTCTCCACTGGAGCTCTCCTTGGCTCTGCCTCAATGAGAGACTGCAAATTATTTACAGCTCATGGGACTGACGATGTGGAGACTGATATCCAAGCTTCTTGGATTAGTTTTAGCTCCTCACCCAGGAGGAGGCATTAGGCTGGGCTGCCAAGTGGGGATCACTTTGTCACCAGGTGAACCCTCTGGATCCATCTTCCTGGGAATTCCTTAAGGCTCAGTGCAGCACAGTCCATGCCACTCACACCACTCTGGGAGCAAGGTGGCACAGGATTCAGTGCAATAGAACAGTGGGTGCAAGACCCTGCGTCCCTCTCTTTGACTGCCTCATTGTGCCCATCTGAGGACCTGTGGGCAGGGGGCCCTGTGCCTAACGTCTGTGATTCTGGAGTCTTTAGAAAATCACTTGCTTTCTAATGGATACATCAGAGGGCCTCTTCATCCTCTGCCTCTGTATTTGTCTTTTCCCAAAGGCCCTGAGCCAGTACGTTTCATAAATTTTTTTTCCAGCTCTAGAGTCTTGTAAGATGCTACCTGGTTTAGAGAAAAGTGTGTCATCATCAAATAAGTTTGAGAAATGCTGCATATATTCACCTCTTAAGGGCTCATAACCAGGGTTCCAGCATTGCCCACCTCCCGTGGCACCATTGCAGGGTCAGCGCTGTAACAGTGTTTCTGAGAAATCCTGTAGTAAAGGCCACTGCTTAGAATCATCTAAATGATTCTTGAAATTATTTAGATATTAGACCTGGAATGGCTGAGCACAGTAGCTCACACTTGTAATCCCAGAACTTTGGGAGGCAGAAGGGGGCGGATCAAGAGGTCAGAAGATCGAGACCAGCCTGACCAACATGGTGAAGCCCCCCTCTCTACTGAAAATATAAAAATTAGCCTGGCATGGTGGTGCATGCCTATAATCCCAGCTACTTGGGAGGCTGAGGCAGAAGACTCACTTGAACCCAGAAGGCGGAGGTTGCAGTGAGCTGAGACTGTGCAGTTGCACTCCAGTCTAGCCAACAGAGCGAGACTCCATCTCAAAAAAAGAAAAGGTATTAGACCTGGAACTTAACAACAGAGTGACCATCTGTGAATAATATATAATCTATACAGACACTGGAGTGAACCATTACAGAAGAAAAAGGGAGAGGGCAGCTAAAAATAATCACCAGCTATTAATTGGTTTATAGTAGGCATCAATAAATGGGAATGCCTTGTTTTCTTATATACCAGCTTCTCATGGGACACTGGTATTCCATCAAACAGAGTCTAGGAAATGCTGCTCCTTGTGTAGTTTAGTCAGGCACGGTGCTAGGCACTGGGGATAGAGTAGAGAACAAGACAAGCATGGCCTTGGCTTCTATCCAAGACTAACCGGGAAGGCAGGGATAAACACAATAATAGATAAGTGATGTGTGTTACAAACGAGAGAGTCCAGGGTACTGTGGACAGGGATAGTGTATAGCACAGGGATGTTACCTTGTCTAGGAGGCCTCGAGATGGCCCTCTTGTGACATTGCTATTTATTTTCAAGCTTGATAGATGAGTAGCCAGGCAAGGGCTGGGAAGTGGAGAGCTTTCTGGGCAGAGGGAACACTATGTGCAAATGGTCAAGGTCAGAGAGAAGCTTTTGGTTGCAAGTCACAGAAAACTAAACTGAAAGTAGCCACAATGCCAAGAAAATGAATTGGCTTCCACAGTAGGAAGTCTAGAGGCAGGCACGGGCTGGGCAGGCTGTCAGCATTGTTTGTCCTGGTGGCTCAGGGACAGCAGCAGGGCTTCAGGCTTTCCAGTCTTTTTACTTCCCTATCCACAGCCTCAGCTTTCTCTCAGGATTACCTTCCCCTTGTCCTGTGGGCTGTCAGCAGCACTTTTTTTTTTCAAGGCTAGCATGAGAGTAAGAACCAAAGTCTCTTCCCTCAAGTCGTAATGGGGCCCTTTTGGATCATTTAACCACCCTGAACTGATTTTCGTCATGGGGGAATGCCTGGCTCTGATTGACTTAGTCTGGGTTCTTAAAAGCAAAGCAAAACAAAACAAACCAAAACACTGGTAAGGGAAATGGGATTACTGAGATTGACTGAGACCAGAGATTGGCAGAGTTTCTCCATGAAGGGCCAGATAGTAAATATTTTAGGCTTTGTGAGCCATATGGTCTCTATTATGACTTGTTTTTTTTTCCAGAATCTTTTTTTAAAATAAATTTTTATTGTATATATTTGAGGCTTACAACATGATGTTAGGGGATACATTTAGATAGTAAGATGGTTGCTATAGTGAAGCAGATTAACATGTCTATTATCTCACATACTTTTTAATGACAAGAACAGCTAAAATCTACGTATTTAAGAAAAATCTCTAATATAATGCACTTTATATGTAACTATTTAACAAAAATCACCAATATAATACACTTTATATTAGAAATTTTTGTTAAATAAGTAGATTTTAGTCCTCACGTTGTACATTACGCCTCTAAACTTGTTCATCCTATGTATCTGCTATTTTGTATTTTTAGACTTATGTCTCCCTATTTCTTCTCCCCCTCATCCCCACCTGTGATAACCACTGTTTCATCCTCTGTGTATTTGAGTTCTTCTTTATAAAAATATTCTACATATAAGTGAGATAATGCAATATTTATCTCTCTGTCTAGTTTATTCACTTAGTATAATGTCCTCTGGGTCCGTTCATGTTGTAACAAATAGCAATATATCATATTTTCTTTTCCTTTTATTATACTTTAAATTCTGAGATACATGTGCAGAATGTGCAGGTTTGTTACATAGGTATACATGTGCCATCGTGGTTTGGTGTGCTCATCAACCCGTCGTCTACATTAGGTCTTTCTCCTAATGCTATCCCTCCCTTTGCCCCCCAGCCCCCGACAGGCCTGTGTGTGATGTTCCCCTCCCTGTGCTCATATGTTCTCATGGTTCAACTCCCACTTATGAGTGAAAACATGCGGTGTTTGCTTTTCTGTTCCTGTGTTAGTTTGCTGAGAATTATGGTTTCCAGCTTCATTCATGTCCCTGCAAAGGAATGAACTCATTCTTTTTATGGCTGCATAGTATTCCATGGTGCACATGTGCCACATTTTTTTTATCCAGTCTATCATTGATGGGCATTTGGGTTGGTTCCAAGTCTTTGCTATTGTGAATAGTGCTGTAGTAAGTATGTGTCTTTATAGTAGAATGATTTATAATCCTTTGAGTATATACCCAGTAATGGGATTGCTGGCTCAAATGGTATTTCTAGCTCTAGATCCTTGAGGAATCGCCACACTGTCTTCCACAATGGTTGAACTAACTTACACTCCCTCCAACAGTGTAAAAGCATTTGTATTTCTCCACATCCTCTCCAGCATCTGTCGTTTCCTGACTTTTAATGATTGCCATTCTTACTGGCATGAGATGGTATCTCATTGTGGTTTTGATGTGCATTTCTCTAATGAACAGTGATGATGAACTTTTTTTTTCGTATGTTTGTTGGCTGCACAAATGTCTTCTTTTGAAAAGTGTCTGTTCATATCCTTTGCCCATGTTTTGATGTTTTTTTTTTTTTCTGGTAAATATGTTTAAGTTCCTTGTAGATTCTGGATATTAGCCATTTGTCAGATGGATAGATTGCAGAATTTTTCTCCCATTCTGTAGGTTGCTTGTTCACTCTGGTGATAGTTCCTTCTGCTGTGCAGAAGCTCTTTAGTTTAATTAGATCCCATTTGTCAATTTTGGCTTTTGTTGCAATTGCCTTCAGTGTTTTAGTCATGAAGTCTTTGCCAATGCCTGTGTCTGAATGGTATTGCCTAGGTTTTCTTCTACGGTTTTTATGGTTTTCGGTCTTACATTTAAATCTTTAATCCATCTTGAGTTAATATAAGGTGTAAGGAAGGGGTCCAGTTTCAGTTTCCTGCATATGGCTAGCCACTTTTCCTAACACCATTTATTAAAATGGGAATCCTTTCCCTTTGCTTATTTTTGTGAGGTTTGTCAAAGATCAGATGTTTGTAGATGTGTGGCATTATTTCTGAGGCCTCTGTTCTGTTCCATTGGTGTGTATATCTGTTTTGATATCAGTATCATGCTGTTTTGGTTACTATAGCCTTGTAGTATAGTTTGAGGTCAGGCAGCATGATGCTTCCAGCTTTGTTCTTTTTGCTTAGGATTGTCTTGGCTATATGGGCTCTTTTTTGGTTCCATGTGAAACTTAAAGTAGTTTTTTTCTATTTCTGTGAAGAAAGTCAATGGTAGCTTGATGGGAATAGCGTTGAATCCATAAATTACTTTGGGTAGTGTGGCCATTTTCATGATATTTATTCTTCCTATCCATGAACATGGAATGTTACTCCATTTGTTTGTGTCCTGTCTTATTTTCTTGAGCAGTGGCTTGTAATTCTTGAAGAGGTCCTTCACATCCCTTGTAAGGTATATTCCTAGGTATTTTGTTCTCTTTGTAGCAATTGTGAATGAGAGTTCGCTCTTGATTTGGCTCTCTGTTTGTCTATTATTGGTGTATAGGAATGCTTGTGATTTCTGCACATTGATTTTGTATCCTGAGACTTTGCTGAAGTTGCTTCTCAGCTTAAGGAGTTTCCAATACTATGTTGAATAGGAGCGGTGAGAGAGGGCATCTTTGTCTCATGCCGGTTTTCAAAGGAAATGCTTCCAGCTTTTGCCTAGTCAGTATGATATTGGCTGTGGGTTTGTCATAAATAGCTCTTACTATTTTGAGAAACATTCCATCAATACCTAGTTTATTGAGAGTTTTTAGCATGAAGTAATGTTGAATTTTATCGAAAGCCTTTTCTGCATCTATTGAGATAATCATGTGGTTTGTCATTGGGTCTGTTTATGTGATGGATTACATTTATTGATTTGTGTGTGTTGAACCAGCCTTGCATCCCAGGGATGAAGCCGACCTGATCGTGGTAGATAAGCTTTTTGATGTACTGCTGGATTCAGTTTGCCAGTATTATATTGAAGATTTTCACAATGATGTTCATTAGGGATATTGGCCTAAAATTTTCTTTTTTTATTGTGTCTTTGCCAGGTTTTGGTATCAGGATGATGCTGGCCTCATAAAATGAGTTAGAGAGGAGTCCCTCTTTTTCTATTGTTTGGAATAGTTTCAGAAGGAATGGTACCAGCTCCTCTTTGTACCTCCAGTAGAATTTGGCTGTGAATCCATCTGGCCCTGGGCTTTTTGGTTGGTAGCCTATTAATTACTGCCTCAATTTCAGAACTTGTTATTGGTCTATTCAGTGATTTGACTTCTTCTCTTGGGAGGGTCTGTGTTTCCAAGAATTTGTCATTTTTTTCTAGATTTTTTAGTTTATTTGTGTAGAGGTATTTATAATATTCTCTGATGGTAGTTTGTATTTCTGTGGGATCAGTTGTGATCTTCCCTTTATCGTTTTTTATTGTGTCTATTTGATTCTTTTCTCTTTTCTTCTTTACTAGTGTGGTTAGCCAGTAGTCATTCGGGAACAGGTTGTTCAGTTTCCATGTAGTTGTGCATTTTTGAGTGACTTTCTTAATCTTGAGTTCTAATTTGATTGCACTGTGGTCTGAGAGACTGTTTATTATGATTTCTATTCTTTTGCATTTGCTGAGGAATGTTTTACTTCCGATTATGTAGTCAATTTTAGAATAAGCATGATGTGGTGCTGAGAAGAATGTATATTCTTTTGATTTGGGATGGAGAGTTCTGTAGATGTCTATTAGGTCCACTTGGTCCAGAGCTGAATTCAAGTCCTGAATGTCCTTGTTAATTTTCTGTCTCTTTAATCTGTCTAATATTGACAGTGGGGTGTTAAAGTTTCCCACTATTATTGTGTGGGAGTCTGAGTCTCTTTGTAGGTCTTTAAGAACTTGCTTTATGAATCTAGTTGCTCCTGTATTGGATGCATATATATTTAGGATAGTTAGCTCTTCTTGTTGCATTGATCCCTATGCCATTATGTAATGCCTGTCTTTGTCTTTTTTGATCTTTACTGGTTTAAAGTCTCTTTTATCAGAGACTACGATTGCAACCCCTGCTTTTATTTTGCTTTCCATTTGCTTGGTAAATCTTTCTTCATCCATTTATTTTGAGCCTGTGTGTGTCTTTGCACATGAGATGCATCTTCTGAATATAGCACACCAATGGGTTTTGACTCTTTATCCAATTTGCCAGTCCGTGTCTTTAATTTGGGGCATTTAGCCTGTTTACGTTTAAGGTTAATATTGTTATGTATGAATTTGATCCTGTCATTATGATGCTAGCTGGTTATTTTGTCCATTTATTGATGCAGTTTCTTCATAGTGTTGATGGTCTTTACATTTTGGTTTATTTTTGCAGTGGCTGGTACAGGTTTTTACTTGCCATATTTAGTGCTTCCTTCAGGAGCTCTTGTAAGGCAGGCCTGATGGTGACAAAATCTCTCAACATTTGCTTGTCTGTAAAGGATTTTATTTCTCCTTCACTTATGAAGCTTAGTTCGGCTGGATATGAAATTCTGTGTTGAAAATTCTTTTTTTTTTAAGAACGTTGAATATTGGCCCCTACTCTTTTCTGGTTTGTAGGGTTTCTGCAGAGAGATCTGCTATTAGTTTGATGGGCTTCCCTTTGTGGGTAACCTGACCTTTCTCTCTGGCTGCCCTTAACAGTTTTTCCAGCATTTTGACTTTAGTGAATCTGAGGGTTATGTGGCTTGGGTTGCTATTCTTAAGGAGTATCTTTGTGGTGTTCTTTGTATTTCCTGAATTTGAATGTTGGCCTCTCTTGCTGGGTTGGGGAAGTTCTCCTGCATAATATCCTGTAGAGTGTTTTCCAACTTGGTTCCATTCTCCCCGTCACTTTCAGATACACCAATCAAATGTAGCTTTGGTCTTTTCACATAGTCCCATATTTCTTGGAGGCTTTGTTCATTATCTTTCATTCTTTTTTTCTCTAATATTGTCCTCACATTTTATTTCATTAAGTTGATCTTCAATTTCTGATATACTTTCTTCCATTTGATTGATTCAGCTATTGATACTTGTGCATGCTTCACGAAGTTCTTGTGCTGTGTTTTTCAGCTCCATCAGATCATTTATATTCTTCTTTAAACTGGTATTCTAGTTAGCAGTTCGTTTAACCTTTTATCAAGATTCTTAGCTTCCTCAGTCCCAATGAGATGAACCGGGTACCTAAGTTGGAAATGTAGAAATCACCTGCCCTCTCCATTGGTCTCACTGGGAGCTCCAGACCAGAGCTGTTCGTGTTTGGCCATCTTGCTGGGGAATCCATGTATCATATTTTCTTCATCCATTTGTCTGCCGATGGATACTTAAGTTTTTTCCATATCTTGGCTATTGTGGTTAGTAGTACAATGAACATGGGAGTTGAAATAGTTTTATAAGGTGGGGATTTCTTTTTCTTTGGATATATATCCAGAGGAGGGATTGTTGGGTTGTATGGTAGTTCTGTTGTTTATTTCTTGGTGAACCTCCATACCATTTTTCGTAAGGGCTGTTATGAATTCACATTCCCACCAACAGTGCACTAGAGGTCTCTTCCACACGCTTGCCAATACTTGCTTTTTTTTGTCTATTTGATAACAGCCATTTTTACAGTTGTGAAGTGATATAATGGTTTTGATTTGTATTTCCCTGAAAATAAGTGATGTTGAGCACTTTTTCATATATCTGTTTGCCATTTGTATGTATTCTTGGGAGAAATACCTGTTTGGTCCTTTGCCCATTTTTAAACTGGGTGATTTGTTTTTCTGCTATTAATTTGTAAGAGTTTTAAAAATAAATTTTGATGTCAACTTCTTATCAGATATGTGGCTTGCACATATTTTTTCCCAGTCCGTAAGTTGCCTTTTCATGTTGCTGATTGTTTCTTTTGCTGTGCAGAAGCTTTATAGTTTATGTAGTCCCATTTATTTATTTTTGCTTTTGTAACCTGAGCTTTTGGTGTGCTATCCAAAAAAAAATAATAATAAAACAAAAAAAACCATTGCCAAGGCCAGTGTCAAGGAGCTTTCCCTTTGTGTTCTTTTCCAAGAGTTTTATGGCTTCAGGTCTTACACTTATGTCTTTCATCCATTTTGAGTTGATTTTTGTGTATGGCGTAAGATGAGGGTCCAATTTTATTCTTTTGCATTTGGAAATCCAGGTTTTCAGCACCATTTATTAAAGAGACTTATTATTTCCCCATTGTGTCCTCTTGGTGCCCTTGTCGAAAATTATGTTTGGATTTATTTCTGGGTTCTCTATTCTGGTTCCATTGGTCTGTGTTTGTTTTTAGCCAGTACCATACTGTTTTGATTACTACAACTTTGTAATATAATCTTAAATCAGTAAGTGTGATGCTCCAATTTTATTTTTCTTTCTCATTACTGCTTTGGATATTCAAGTATTTTTCTGTGGTCTCATGGAAATTTTAGGGTTGGTTTTCTATTTCTGTGAAGTATGTCATTGGAATTTTAATAAGGGCTACATTAAATCTATATATTGCTTGGGGTAGTATGGGCATTTTAACAATATTAATTATTTCCATTCATTAACATGGAATATTTTTCCATTTATTTGTGTATCTTCTTCACTTTTGCTCGTCAACATTTTATAGCTTTTGGTGTATAGTTATTCCTTGATATTTTGGTTTTTTGATGCTATTATTTTTATGGGATCATTTTCTTGATTTCTTTTTCAGCTAAGTCATTATTTGTATACAGGAATGCTGCTAATTTTTGTTTATTTTGCATCCTGCAACTTTACTGAATTCATTTATTCTAACAAGTGTTTTTGGTGGGTTAAATCTTTGGGGTTTTCTACATATAGGATCATGTTGCCTATAAATAGAGATTATTTGAATTTGGATGCCTTTCTTTCTTTTGTTTTTTTTTTTTTTCCTTTTATCTGATTTCTCTGGCTAGTACTAGTACTTTTCATACTGCATTGAAGTTGCATGGGCATTTCTGCCTTCAACCAGATCTTAGTAGAAAAGTTTTCAGTTCTTTGGGAGGCTGAGGTGGGCTGATCACGAGGTCAGGAGATCGAGACCATCCTGGCCAACACGGTGAAACCCCGTCTCTACTAAAAATATCAAAAAATTAGCCAGACGTGGTGGCATGCGCCCGTGGTCCCAGCTACTCGGGAGGCTGAGGTGGAAGAATCGCTTGAACCCAGGAGGCAGAGGTTGCAGTGAGCCGAGATTACGCCACTGCACTCCAACCTGGTGACGGAGCAAGACTCCGTCTAAAAAAAAAAAAAAAAAAAAAAAAGCTTTCAGTTGTTGTTCATTGATTATGAGGTTAGCTATGGGTTTTTCATAAATGGCCTTTATTATGTTGAGGAATTTTCCTTCTATACCTAAACTGTTGAGAGTTTTTATCAATAAGGGATGGTGAACTTCGTCAAATGTTTTTCTGCACCAATTGAAATGATTGTGTGGCTTTTATCTTTCCTTTTATTAATGTGATGTATCATACTGATTGATTTGCATGTGTTAAACCAGCCTTGCATGCCAGGCATAAATCCAACTTGGTCATGATGTATAATCTGATTGATGAGTTGTTAAATTTAATTTGATAATATTTTGTTGAGGATTTTTACATCAATGTTAATTAGAAATATTGGCCTGTAGTTTTCTTTTCTTGCAGTGTCTTTATCTGGCTTAGGTACCAAAGGGATGGTCTTATAAAATGTATCTGGAAGTATTTCCTCTTGCTCTATTTTTTGGAAGAGTTTAAGAAGGACTGGTAGTAATTCTTCCTTGAATGTTTGGTAGAATTCAACTGTGAAGCCATCTGGTCATGGGCTTTCTTTATTAGGAGGTTTTTAATTACTTCAGTTTCTGTTTCTTTATTTGCTATTGGTCTGTTCAAGCTTTCTATTTCTTCCTGATTCAATCTTGGTAGGTTGTATTTTTCTAGGAATTTTTTCATTTCCTTTAGGTTATTCAATTTGTTGACATATAATTGTTCAAATTATTCATAATAGTCTCTGTGATCCTTTTTGCTTCTGAGACCATTACAACTTTTAAACTTTGCCATTCTAGCATAAAAGCAGCTATAGACAACACATAAATGAGTGAACATGACTGTATTCCAATAAAACTTTATTTATAAATATTAATATTTTAATTTGATATAATTGTCATGTGTCATGAAATGTTATTCTTTTGGCTTTTTCCCAAAACATTAATAATATAAAGACAATTCTTAACTTGCAGACCATACACACACGCAAACAAAAAGCAGGTGGCAGGCTAGATTTAGCCCACAGATCATAGTTTGCTGACCCCTGACTTACACTAATAAGAACTCATTCCTGGAGCAGGTTTTCAGTCCCTAAATTATGTTGCTATTATATAATGAAGGAGACATAGAATGGATAGGGAGTCAACTTCAGTATGCTCCAGTGACAGCTTGGTGTTTTTGAGGGTCTGCAGGAAGTGTAGTGTAGCCGGACTGTGGACAGTGAGGCTTACAACATCCGTGGAATGCTGCATGGTGGACAAAGCCTGTACCAACAGTTTCTGGGCAACATGTCTCTTCTTTCTACCTGGGAACTGCCGTGACTCCCTCCCAGCTTAGCCAATATATAATTAATTCTTCAACATAATGACAATGGGCTGAGAAATACTCCTCTCACTTCCAGGTAACACCCAAACCCATACATTTTAGCAGGGTCTTCCTGCTCCCACTTTTTGCTGTTAGACCCAGAGGAGTTCTGCAATTAGTCAGTTAGTCAGTAAGTAGTCATTGAAACACTCACTAGGTTTGCAGCCCCCATGGGTGCAATAGGGAAGCAAAGGAATTGAATGATCCTCCTTTATAGTCAAGGTGTGGCATACAAAACAAACACACACAAATCTTCCCAAATCCTGCAGCACAGAGCTGCCTGGGTGACGGTGGCACGATAAAATGACCTTGACTCCCAGCATCTGTTTATGCCACACAGTGAAAGTTAATGAGGGCCAACCCTCAGAAAACTGGGAAGTCACCCAAAGTTCAGCTTCTGGCTCCAGCCATCCTTTCTGAAAACACGTTACCTCTTTTAGTGCAAACTGTTTCTCAGTCCCATCACTGTATCAGGCCGTGTCTCTTCTCTGACCTTGCTCCATCCTTTATAAACAAAGATCTGCCACTGGCCAGTCCCAGAGGCTGGCTGACAGGGTATACTTTCTTTCAGATGAATTTATTTGTTGTCTTATGCTGTGTATGCCTTTAAGTATTTTATGCCTAATTCTGTATTTTATGCAGTGAGAGACTTTGTCTCTGGGGACACGCTATAGTCTCAATGTTTGTGTCCCCCCTGCCTCAAATTCATGTATTGAAACTTAACCTCTAATGTGTTAGTATTAGGAAGTGAAGACTTTGAGACATTGAGTAGGTCATGAGGGCAGAGACCTTCTGGTGGGATTAGTGTCTATAAAAGAGGTCCCAGAGAACTTCCTTGCTCTTTCTACCATGCGATGACACAGCTGGGGGTGCCACCTATGAACTAGAAAGCAGGCCCTTACTAAACAGTGAATCTACCAGCACTCTACAACTGTGAGAAATGAATTTCTGTTGTTTATAAGTCGCCTGGTTTATAGCATTTTGTTATAGCAAAATATCATAAGTGGACTATGACAGAAAGTTGATACCAAGAAGTCGGGGTGCTGCTGTAACAAGTACCTAAAATGTGGAGTCAGCTTTGGAACTGGGTAATGGATAGAGGCTGGAAGAGTTTTGAGGTGCATACTAGAAACAGCTTACATTGCCAAGAACAGACTGTTGTGTGTGATCCTGATGAGGGCTCCGAAGAGGAGAACCATAGAGAAAGCTTCAGTCTTTGTAGAGATTAGCTAAGTGGTCATGAACTGAGTGTCAGTAGAAGAGGCCATCCCAGCGAAGTTTCACACAGAAATGAGGAATATGTTACTGGACAATGGAGGAGTAGGGGAGAGGACATCCTTTTTATAAAATGGCAAAGAATGTGGCCAAATTGTGTTTGTGTTCTAACATTCTAATGTGGAAGGTCTAATTTGTGAGCGATGAAACTGGATATTTGAGGAAATTTCTAAGCAAAGTGTTAAAGGTATAGGTTGGCTTCTGAGTGCCTGTAGTGATATTCAAGAGGAAAGAAATGGATCAAGACAGAACTTACAATCAAAGGGAAAGGAGAATTTCAATATTTAGAAAATCTCCAGTCTATCTGTATTGTAAAGAATGAGAAAGTGTGTTGAGAGAGAACCTTAAGGGTGAAACCAGGTGACTCTTTGGTAAGCACATTGGCATGCTATCTCAATAGAATCCAAGACCTATTATACAAGACAATGGGACAATGACCCCAAAGACTTTTCAGAGATCATCAGAGCTTATTTCCATCACTGCAGCTGCCCTAGGTGTGGCTCCAGTGGGTGCCAGTATGTGGGGGCATAGCTGCCTTCACCTGGATTTCAAAGGATGCTCTGAAGATCCATAGAGTTCAGGCAGAAAATTGCTGCAAAAGTAAGATCACCATCGAGAGCCCCCACTTGGGCAATTGCCCAGTAGAACCATGGAGGCAGAACTACCCTCATGATCCCAGACTGGTGGAACTGGCATGTGATTCTAGTCCAGAGGAGCTTCAAGCATCTGACTTTAACCTGTGAAGGCTATAGCAGGGGTTGTACCCAAAAAAGCCAAAAGGACGGCCCAAAGCCTTTGGGGCAGGACCACCCAGAGGCTTGGGGACTCAGCCTCTGCCCCAGTGTGTCTAGAAGGCAGGAACTCTGCCCTAACAGGTCTAGAGGCCAGAGCCTTGGGTCAGAAGATTATTGACTTAGTTCATTCCTGCTGCTGTAAAAACAACAACAACAACAACAACAAAAACCTTAGAATGGGTAACATCTGAAGAATAGAAATGTATTATATTTCTCAGAGTTCCAGAGGTTGGGAAGCCCAAGATCACAGAGCCAGTACATTAGATGTCTAGAGAGGGCCTGTTTCATGCATGGCATTTTCTCATGGCATCCCATCCTCATATGACAGAAAAGACAGAAGGGACAAATACTGTGTCCTCACATGTCAGAAGAGTGAAAGGCAAGGAAGGGAAAGGAAAGGCAGCTCTTTGGAGCCTTTTAAATAAGGGCACTAATCCCATTCACAGGACTGGAGCACTCATGACCTAACACATCCCATCACCTTCGTGATTAGGTTTTAACATAGGATTTTTTAGAGGGACACATACATTCAGGTGATCACAATTGTTTTTGAGCCTCAAGGTTTCAGACTGGCTTGGGACCTATTACCCCTTTCTTCTTTCCTATTTTTTTCATTTTAAATGGGAATGCCTATCTTATGCCTTCCCCAACATTGCATTTTGAAAGCACATAGCATGCTTGTTTTCAAAGATTTACAGCTGGAGAGCAATTTACCTCAGTATGAATTGTACCTTGAATTTCACCCGTATCTGATTTAGTTGATATTTAGATAAGACTTTGGACTTAGATGTTTAAATTGATGCCAGAATGAGTTAAGACTTTTGGGGCTGTTGGAATGGAATGAATATATTTTGTGTTTGAGAAGGACATGAACTTTGTGGGGGCTGGTATCTGAATGTCTGTGTCCCTGCAAAATTCATATGTTGAAACCTAACCACCAATCTGATAGTGTTAGGAGGCGGGGCCTTTGAGAGGTGATTAGGTCATGAGGGCAGAGCTCTCATGAGTGAGATCGGTATGGTCATAAAGAGGCCCAAAGAGCTGCCTTGCCTCTTTTGCCATGTGAGGAACAGCAAGAAGGAACCATCTATGAAGCAGAAAGCAGGCCCTCGCCAGATGCCAAATCTGCTGGCACCTTGAACTTATACTTCCCAGCCTCCAAAACTGTGAGAAACAAATTTCTGCAATTTAAAACCTGCCTAGTCCAAGATATTTTATTAGAGCATCCTGAATAGGCTAGCACATGCAAAGAGTATCAGGCCAAAGCAAACAGGTGGTGGGATTGATCTGGAGCTGGGAAGGGAGGAGGGCAGAACCACAGCTACACTGACTCATGTTTGGGCTTCATGGTTCAATGAGTACATATGTGCATTGTTTCTCATACCATCCTGGGAGAGAGTAAGGCTACAATAGTGCCATCACCATTATACCCACCTTATAGGTAAAGAAACCGAGGCTCAGAGAGACTGGCTGTCCCAGAGTTGTACTATAGCTAGCATTGGTAGGACAGAGAGTTGGCTGTGTCAAAGCATATGGCCCTTTCACTGAACTATACTTTCTCCTCCCCAGCCCCTGGCCAGCCTCACCTCTCTTTGGGCCTGCTTGTCAGGGCAGCCATGAAGATAGGCGTATCTTGGAACTTTAAGAAGCAACTGATTCACCTAGATGATCCCAAGGAACTGTTGAAGATTTTTTTTTTTTGAGCTCCCAGGGATGGTGATAATAAATGAGCATTGTTGCATCACTAGCTTTTATTCATTCGTTTATTTAATTAGGTTTGTTAAGCACCTACTGCGTGCCAGGCTCTGTAGTAAGTAAGTACTGGGGATGTCAAAAGGTGAACTACTGTATATTCCTCATGCTCTGTTATCATGTAGTGATTAAGGGCCAGGATGGAAATTAGGGCAGGAAACA
This sequence comes from Cacajao melanocephalus, assembly GCA_963573385.1. NCBI lineage: Eukaryota > Metazoa > Chordata > Mammalia > Primates > Pitheciidae > Cacajao > Cacajao melanocephalus. The sequence goes on from CAUYLG010070285.1 coordinate 70,828, forward strand.
GTGGCTTATGGGAAAGTGCCTTCAGCTCAGGCTAAGGAGGTCAGTAAAGGAGATGGTCTACAAGCTTGAACTTGGCTAGTAGGTGAGGACAGGAGGGGTGTGTGTTTGCTTGTGTGTATGTGTGTGTTACATAGGAGAAATGAGAACATTTTATATTCTGGGGAGAAGGAAAGAAGGGAGGGTGGAGTTTTGGGAGGGAGGGCATGGGAAGAGGTGGGAAGGAATGGGATCTAGCATGCTGCTGGAAGGATCGGCCTTACACAGGTGAGGGCTACCTCTTTCCTGGGACAGAAGGAAAGTGGGTCTAAGTGCTGATGCATACATTCACTCATCTAGTCATCTAGTCATATTAACTCGTTAAATATTTATTGAATGCTGTGATGGGCCAACATTACTATGCTAGGCAATGAGGATATAAAGTACTGAGGATTGATCATGTGCCTGTTTTTGTTTGAAAATTTTTGCTTATTTTATTTAATCATCATAACAGTAGATGTTGACATTCTTACTTGTTTTTGATGATCAAACTAGGACATAGGGATTAGGTAATCTGCACAAGGCCACATGGCTAAGAAGGAGCAGAGACTCTCTGCTCCAGTCAGCCTGTGGTCTGAAGCCCACCCATGTACCCATTGAATGTTTTGTCTCAAGAAGCTTGTCTAGCCCAGCAGGAGTAGACAGATATGCAGACAAATAATGAAAATACAGCAGATTTCTATTTCTGACAGTGTAGTTGACTAGATAATATGAAAACTCCTCTTCTATAAAATACCAGGAAATGCTGGATAAATGTAATAACAAACCTTTTTGAGAAGCTAGTTGAGCAAGAAGGAGTGACAGGGAAACCACCAGGGACCAAACACGGAGAGAAAGCTGAAAGCCAAAGTGGTAAGCGTGTGAATGGATGCAGTGGCAGCCTGGAGTGGGGAAGTGGGGGAGTTCTTCCTCAGGACATTCAAGGGATTTGGACTTTATTGCCCAAGAAGAGATAGGAGGAAAGACCTTGAAACTGTGTTAGGTGAGAGTTAGAGTTGAAAACCCCACATAAAGGCAGTGCCTTCAAGGCCATGCCTTCGGTGAAATAGGGACTATAAAACAGCCCACTCAGGCCAGGTGCAGTGGCTCATGCCTATAATCCCAGCATTTTGGTAGGCCAACGTGGGCAGATCACGAGGTCAGGAGATTGAGACCATCCTGGCTAACACGGTGAAACCCCGTCTCTACTAAAAGCACAAAAAATTAGCTGGTCATGGTGGTATGCGCCTGTAGTCCCAGCTATTTGGGAAGGCTGAGGCAGGAAAATCACTTGAACCTGTGAGGCAGAGGTTGCGGTGAGCTGAGATCGCATCACTGCACTCCAGCCTGGGCAAAGGAGCAAGACTCCATCTCAAAAACAAACAACAACAACAACAACAAAAACCCAGCCCACTCAAAGGTAGAGGGGATAACCTGGGCTCTGAGTCAGAAAAAATAGTCCCCTGAGACTTTATAACCGTGGACTACTCTCAAAGGATTTGAAATTTAAACCTATACTCTCCACTGGTCTGAGAATTACCAAGTTAAAACATTTGTATAGAAAGTGGTCACAGGCTGGTAATGCTCCTGAAGTTTCTGACAGAACCAAAACAAAACTTACGAGTGAACCGTCTACCCTGGCCACAAAGGATTCCCACAGCAAAAGCCCCACTGATGGTGGGCTCGCAATCCAAAATGACAACAGCAACAAAGAGGAAAGCAACCCCTCCAAATGAGAGTCAGCAGAAGCAACAAACATCAGGATTAGACCCTTAGAAGGTACAGCTAAGGGAATCACCAGACAGAGCTGATCACAGCACCATCTAGTCATTTTCACGCTGGAAGGATGCTGAGTCTTGGATAACGGGCTCTGCCTGGAGAAGTCAGAGAAGGCCTCCCCGGTCATGTTTGAGCAGAGACTGAAAAACTGGTAGGAGTTTGCCAAAGGGATTGCCAGGGAGGTGGCTTTAGGCTTTAGGGTTATAGGGCTGTGTATTAGGGTTCTTTAGAGAAACAGAACCAAGTGTGTGTGTGTGTGTGTGTGTGTGGTGTGTATGTGTGTGTGTGTGTGTGCATTTGTGTGTGTGTGTCCTTTTCTTTTCTTTGTGTCCTTTTCTTTTCTTAAGGCCTTCAACTGATTGGATGAGGCCCACTCATATTATGGAGAGCCATCTGCTTCACTCAAAGTCTGCTGATTTAATTGTTAATCATATAAAAAATATCTTCATACAGATTGGTACTTGACCAAACATCCAGGCACTGTAGCCTAACCCAGGTGATAGATATATGTATGTGTATATAGATATAGATATGTAGATATACATACATTATATATATATATATATAATATACATAATATAATATATATATACATACACACACAAAATGAACCATCACAGTGTGGGACCTGATAGTCTGCATTCTCTCTGTTAATGGGGAGGTGGGGTGATCTGCGAAAGGGAAGGATATCAGGGTGGCTGGAAGGCCGAGGGGCGTGGGGACTCTGAGCTGGTAATGGTTAAGTCTGTGAACAAGGCCGCTGGACTGTATGGAGGCCCAGATGAGGGTGGTGGAGTGTGTGAATACATGCATGAACAAATAAAAAGGGCCTACTGAAGTGGCACAGGTGACACTGTGCCACAGGGCAGGAGATAAGATAAAGAAGAGGCTTGGTACAGATAGGTGTGTGTGTGGTGTCAGGTACATGAGGGCATCCAGCAATCCTTCCTTCCCTTCCCCTCCTCTACCCTTGGCATCCCAGGGGGGCAGTTCATCTTCTCAGCACTTGTAACTTATGTCAGTTGGTATTTAAGCAGGGCCTGTAACATGGCTCCTTCTTGTCACTATCTTGGGAAACACCCTGGGCCTCTGTATGTCTTCTGCCTCTGGTCTGCTGGCAAGCCCAGAGCTCCAGCTGTCAAGAGCCTGCCCTCCATTGAAGAATCTGGACTCATACATATGAAACGGTACACAAGCCACACCAGAGGGCCCCTAAGTGATGAAATGTCTGATGATGGGGAGGAGGAGGAAGGACTTGAGAGACACAGCTGGGTTGGGCCGCAAGAGGACAGGGAATCAGGCAGCCTGGGTTCTGGTGCCGACTCTTCCCTTTATCACTGATGTAACTTGTGCAGAGTCCCTGCTTCTCAGACCTTACAAGGGTATCTTAGGATCTAATATGTTCGTGAATATTGGAAGTGTTTTGGAAAGTATAAAACATGACCATAATGACAGGTACTATTTGGAAATGCTTACTACATGCATGGAACAAAGAAAAAGAGAATTTACAGTGTACTGATTAGGATGGGGCAGGGATGAGATTTTTACACATTATCCTAGCAGGGAGACCTTGACTAATACCTACCATATTCAGAGCCTGTGGTCGACACTTTCTTTGCAGTTTCTTATTTAAACCTGACGACAATCCGACAATCCTGATGAGAACTCTTGATTCAGACCAATCAAATAACTTGCCTAAGGACAAAAACTAAGTGGTCTAGCTGAAATTGGAGTTTGTGAGAGCCAATCTCATGGCTTCCTTACCACATGGCGCTACCTCTTGGGGTATTTGCGAGATGCTTTTATTATTACCACTGGGATAAGGCTGAGCCCTCTTTTGCCACCTGGTTGCTCCTAGAGCCTCCTCTGGCAGGCTGCATCCTGCAGTGGCTGATTGGGAAGCCTTCCCTGAAAAGGCATCTCTCAGTTTGGCTAAGGACCTGGGCACCTACGACCTTCTTAAAAGTGTTAATAACACTTAATAAACACGGCAGAGAAAGGTCAGCCTCCCAGTATTGTGCCAACAGGAGATAAGCCTGCCCAGAAACATCTACCCTCTGTTATTGTTGTGCAGACACGGCTGCAATGTCCTCTGATTAGTTCATGAATTAAGTGGAGGGAGCCAGTAAAACTGACTGCGTGCTTACATCTCTACTGCACCTCTGGGACCGCATGGGCCAGAGTGCCAGGTGGGGAGAGCTGCCAGCCCCAGGAGCTAGAGGAAGGGCTGTGTCTGCCCTTGCTCAGAGGGAAGCTGAGTTCCAGGGATTCTTTCCACCTAATGGGTGTCGGAGAGAAGGAGTTGGAGTTCCCCGTCTTTTTTGCGGGACCTCATTGGGAATCTCTGATTAGTAACCTTTGTAGAAGGGTCAACCTCCATGTCTACTGCAATCTTTGTCCCAAAGGCAGAAGATCACTGGATGCTCTTGGAGGGGCATTAGGCTGTCATAACAATGTATTGTTTTGTCACAAGTTATCCCAAGACTTAGAAGCTTAAAACAAGAACCATTTGTTGTGGCACACAGTTTCTGAGGGTGAGGAATGTGGGAGCTGCTTAGGGAGTGTTTCTGGCTCAGGGTTAGGTTACTCTCATGCTGTAGGCTGAGGCTGCAGCCATCCCAAGGCTCAACTGGGGCTGGAAAGTCCATTCCCAAACTCACTCAAGGTGCTGTTGTCAGGCCTGTCAGTTCCTTGGTGCCTGTTGGCTGGAGGCCTTAGCACCTGGCCATGTGGATCTCTCCATGGGCCTCTTCACAGCAGGGCAGTTGGCTTTCCCCGGAGCAAGAGACAAGAGAGAGAAAAGGCTCCAAATATGGAAGTGGCAGTCTCAGAAGCAGCATCCCATGACTTCTGCCATGTGTCGTTGGGCAGATCAACCCTCATCCATGTGCACGGAGCTACAAGAGGATTGTGAACACCAGGAGGCAGAGGTCATCAGGCATCCCTGGGGGCTGGCTATGACAAACGCCTGGCAGGAGGCTGTGCTGCTTGTCATGTAGAGAACTAGAAACTTCACCTGTGGGTCTTCCCTCCCATTCTAAAAACACCTATGCGGGTTTCTTCAGCAGTCCCTGTGAGATAAAGTCCAGGTCCCTTTCAATGGCTTGTGGCCCCCCCAATACCTCTAACACATTTTCTGCTCCTTTCTGTAGTCACCCCCAATCCCAGGTACGCAAACAGTTTGGTGTCATTTCTCTGTGGCCATGGACCTGCAGTTTCCCTTCTCCAACCAGTAGATTTCTATCTTATAACTTGGTTTAGCCATCTTCTCATTTGGTAAACCTTGCCGGTCAACTTCCCGGAAGGATGGGGGCTCTCCCAGTGCCCCATAGTCACTTTGCACCTCTGCTCCAGCCGCCATCCATGTCTCACTTGGGAAGTATTGAGTGAATGCCCACTGTGCGCCAGGCACAGGGATGGGGCTGGGGGTACAGCAGTAGACAAAGCAAACACAATTCCTGCACCTGCTGTAGTGGGGGCTGACGAACAGACAAAGAAGCCAGGAAATGTGGAATGTGTCGGGTATTGATATGTACTGTGGACAAAAGGACAAAATAAAGTTGGGCATGGTGGCTCATGCCTGGAATCCCAGCACTTTGGGAGGTCGAGGCAGGCCGGGCCAATCACTTGAAGTCAGAAGTTCGAGACCAGCCTGGCCAACATGGCAAAACCCCATCTCTACTAAAAATACAAAAATTACCCGGGTATGGTGGCACACATCTGTAATCCCAGCTACTCAGGAGGCTGAGGCAGGAGAATTGCTTGAACCTGGGAGGTTGAGGTTACAGTGTGCCAAGATCACACCACTGCACTCTAGCCTGGGCAACAGTGTGAAACTGTCTCAAAAAAAAAAAAAAGTTTGAAATAAAGTAGAGCAGGTTAAGGATGAGGTGGAGGTGCTGTTTCCTATCCTGTACTCAGGGAAGGCCTTGCTGCTCAGGTGATAAGGACCGGAGACCAGTAGTAAGTGAGGTATTGAACTGGGAGGATATCTGGGAATATCATTCAGTGCCTATCATGTTATAATTATTTGCTTTTGTTTCCACACAAGTCTGTAAGTTCCTCAAAGGCAGGGACCATGAATACATCAATTATATCAATTTTATGTCAATTTCGTATCCCCATTGCTTAGCATGGTAGAGGCCTGATGAGTGAGGAATGTACTTTTGATGTGCAGGAGTTGAGAAGTGTCTTTGAGAGACAGGATCAGGACCACAGTAAACTTCCAGAGGCACTAGGATGCTGACTGGGGGAGAAACACAAGAGCAGATAAATTTGTTTTGTGGATTAAAGACTTGTCCCGTTTACATCCCTATGCCTTACAGACAGGGTGAGATGAAAATAAATTTAAATAAAGACTTTAGTCGGTATTTAATGATGTGGTTATTAGGCTGCATTTGGCAATGCATCACCTGACATAAAGTTTTAAAATCAGCTTTTTCAAACACTAAATTACCCTTTGGGTCTGCCAGCTCTAATGATAAATAAAGCAAAAGCTGACCTCATTACCATCAGATTCATGGAGTGGACTAACATTTGGTAGATTAACCAGTTCTGGATGCTGGGAAATGAAGCCCACTAAATGACAGATTCTGATGGAGAATCAGGAGCTGGAGTCACATTAGCAGCCAAGTTCATTACACAGAGGTCGATGAACCCTTGCTTCAAATCACTGGGGCCTCAGCCCTTCCTGCATTCTTAGAATAGGGCAGCCTGTGGATGCCTTTGTTTGGCTCAGGCAGCTCTGAAGTGCCAGACAATATGGAGGCAAAGTGGGAGAAAGAACTGACTCAGAACTGGTGTGAGGTGCCTTTGTGAGTCCATAGGGTGCAGAACTTCTCCGACTCATGGCAGGCTGCACATCTCAGGCCCCTTGCCGTTCAGCCCCCTGCTCTGAGAGCACCTTGACTGCTCTCTTGTCAGCTGGGGAGGTGAGTGCCGATTAGTGGGACAGGTGCACCAGAACCTCAGCGATGGGTTCATTCCTTCGTGAGTGAGGGGCAGGACTGTGAGAAAGATGTGATTGACTGGACATGATTTCCTGTCCTCTGAGAAGTCCCATGGAGGCATGAGTCTTGTGACAGAAGGAGGGGGTGTGGGGAGACCAACCATTCTTGGACAAGGTAGTACCCAGGCCTTGTATGAACCAGGGCGAAGGAAGGTGAAGGGAGAAGCCTCCAGGTCAGGTCTCTCCTTACCTTGAGAAGCCAAGCAGAATGAGCTGGTCAGGAGCTGGAGGAAGGACAGCTGGTGGGTAGGTCCCTTCAGAGGGAAGGGCATTTCAGGATGGTATCCCCTTTAAAGGGCAAGTACCCTGGCTGGGGGCATGGTGGAAGAAGAAAGCAAATTGGGCAAGTAATCAGTTGACTGCTAGCCAGGGGCAAGAAGGCCTGGGTGGCACATGTTGGCAACCAGGCCATTCTGGAACAAGGAGGCAGCTATATTTCCCAGCAAGAAGTCATGTGGACCTGGATTCAAAGTCATGATGAAATTTGTCAGGTGATTTAAGGACTCTTTTTTCTTTATCAACATCTCCAACATAATAATAAGAATAGTAATAAGAATAATAATGCCCACCATGTAAGGCAGAAAGTGTTGGTTTTCCCTCTACACCTAAATCATGAGGCTGCAATCTTCCTCAAATCAAATCATTGCTTCTCACTCTCTCTCTCCTTGCCTGTTTCCCTTCTCTTAGCTAGTCAGGTGATATTTCTACGTCACTCAGCACATGAAAGGGGATTTACTTTACAGAACACTCTGCAAGCATTGTGATATGCTGGACAGAGCATTGGTAGAGCAGGAGAGCCGATTTTTAGTTTTAATTCCTCAACATGTCTGCTGTGTGTCCTTGAGTTGGCTTAATTTTTCTGGACTCCTGAATACTTATCTGTGAGATAGGAATGGTACTATTTTACTATAATCTAGATTATCATGAGATGCAAATGAGACACATGTGAATGTGCTTTGTAAACTATAAAACAGGACTTTTGGCATTTTAAAATTATTTTTAATTTTGGTAAAATATACATAAAACATACTGTTTTAACCATTTTTTAGTGTACAGTTCAGTAGCGTTAACTCCATTCACATTGCCGTGCAACCATCGTCACCATCTGCCTCCAGAGCTCTTTTCGTCTTGCAAAACTGAAATTCTGTGTTATTAAACAATAACTCTCCATTCCCTTCTCCTCCCAGCCCCTGGCAAACAACCTTGATGCCTCACATAGTGAAATCATAGTGTTTGTCTTTTTGTGTCTGGCTTATTTCACTTAGCATAATGTTTTCAAAGTTTCTCCTTGTAGCTTGTGTTAGAATTTCCTTCCTTTGTAAGGCTGTATGTATGTATGTATTTTGTTTATCCATTCATTTGTGGCTGGACACATGGTTTGCTTTCACCTTTTGGCTATTGTGAATAAGGTTGCTATGAACATGGGTATACAAATATTGGTTTCAGTCCCCGCCTCCAATTCTTTTGGATATATACCCACCAGCGGTATTGCTGAATCATATGGTAATTCTAATTCTAATTTTTTGAATATCTGTTTTCTTAGTGGCTGTACCATTTTATATTCCCACCAGCAAAGCACAAGGTTTCCAATTTCTCCACTTCTTTCGCCAACACTTCTTATTTCCTTCCCTCCTTCCCTCCCTCCCTCCCTCTCTCTTTTCTTTCTTCCTTTCTTTTTCTTCCTTTCTTCCTTTTTTCCCTTCTTCCCTTCTTTTTTTTTGTCTGTTTCTGTTTCTTGGCTTTCTGTTTTTGTGTTTGTTTTTTAGTAGCAGTTATAATTTGTGTGAGGTGAGAAGAAGACACAATATTAGTCATTTATACAAGTAATGATTTATTGATTTAATTATATTGGAGGACTGAAACAAAAGCTGTGGGCATGTGGTCTGGCAATTTGTGGGGTTTAAAAACATTTTTTTTGTTTTTTTATTTTTTAGAGATAAAGTCTGACCCTGTCACCCGGGCTGGAGTGCAGTGGTACAAGCTTGGCTCGCTGTAGCCTCAACTTCTTGGGCTCAAGCCATCCTCCCTCCTCAGCCTCCTGAGTTCCTGGGACCACAGGCTTCTGCCAATACACCCAGCTAATTTTTGTATTTTCTGCAGAGACATGGTTCTCACTATGTTGCCCATGCTGTTCTTGAACTCTGGAGCTCAAGCAATCCTCCACCTTGGCCTCCCAAAGTGCCGGGATTGCAGGCATGAGCCACCATGCCCTATCCCATCTGCATCTTCACAAGCCCTCTAGGTGACTCTGATGGGTGCTTAAGTTGGTGCAGAGGGATACAAGCAGATGAAGCTGGGAGTGAGTGGGGGCAGTCTGTGGAAGCCTAGAGTCAGACTAGGGACTTTGGGCTAAGTTTAGAACCCTCCAGTGACTGTTCATCACACCTGGAATAAGAGTCAGACTCTCACCATGGCCCTTGAGGCCATGTAACAATCTATGTGTCCCTGCTTCCTGCACCACCCCCCATCATTCTCTCATGCTTCCTTATTTTCTTTCTCTTTGTAGCACTTTTTTGCTACCTGAAATTATCCTGCATCTATTTCTTTATATGTTTCCTGTCTGCCTCCCCAGCTAGAGCATAAGGTCCTCAAGTCTGGGTCTCTATCCTGTCCACCAGTCTGTTTCCAATGCATGGAACCAAGCCCAGCACCTAGTAGGCAGGTAGACTTTTTTATTCAGTGGACCCTGGGATGCTCTGCAGTGGTTCTGAATAGTGAAGCAGCCCCGTCAAGGGGTGCCTTCTGCGGGGATTCCTCCCGGGACTGTGGGGTGTGGGTGCTGGAGCAGGAGGGCTCTGACATGAGGGAAAGTGGGGGCCCCAAGAGTTGAGTCGTCATGGGGAAAGGGTCCACACCAGCAGTTCTAAGTTGGGGCAATTTCTCCCCCTCCTCCTCCCCTGGTGGACATTTGGCAGTATCTGGAGGCATTTTTAGTTGTCACAACTGGGGACGACGCTACTGGCATCTACTGTGTCCTCACAAGGCAAGAGGGCAAGTTTCTACCTTCTGAAGAGTGCATGAGGCCTCTTTTATAAGGGCCTTAATCCCACGCATGAGGCAGGAGCCCTCATGGCCTAACCACCTGTTAAAATCCCCACTGCTTAATACCATCACATTGGTGATGCCTGAAATTTGAAAAGAGACACATTCAAACCATTGCCCTAGCAATGCTGGTAAACTCCCTATAATGTACAGAGCAGCCCTCACCACAAAGAATTACCCAGCCAGTAGTGCTGAATATTTCTAAGTCGGCAGAATACGATTGTGTCCCTCTCTGTGCCTGTGGCTGTGGCTTTAAATCTCTTTGGCAACAGAGTGGGAAGACCCCAAGACTGGGAGTTCTTCTGAGAATGTGCAGGCGTCCAGCTCCAGTTCTGTGTTTCTGTTTTCTGCTTGGCGCTGCCTCCTGCTCTGTCTTGCTAATCGTGTATTTCTGTTCTCCCCCTTTCTTCCCTTCCTCCTCTTCTCTCCTGCCTTCCTCTCTCTTTCCTTCTCGCCTTCCCCATTTCCTTCCTTCTTGTCTTTTTCCTCTTCTTCCTTTCTCCCTCTGCTCCCTCTCCATTTGTCTCTCATTTAATAGCCCATTATGAAGATTTGAAGTTTAGTAGGTTTATGGTCTCGGTCCTTAATTTTTAGAGTGGGTAATTGCGTGGTCTCTACTAAATGAAATTTACTGTCTCTTTCCTTCCATGGCATATGGCGTCGGAATGGGACTGCTTTTTATCCCCTGCAGTGAGTGATATTTCTTTCCCCTCGTCCCTCTATGCATTTTGAATATTCTGACAACAGCCAACTAAGCATCTCTTTCAGGCAACAGCTCTTGAGGAGATTCATCCAGACAGCGTGAGCTTACCCAGAAAAGAAGACCAAGGCAAGTTAGTTTCAAGGAAACAGGCAGGTTAGTGTTCATGAATAATACAATGTGTAATATGGGTTTTTGAGGGAAGACAGACCTGAGTGGTGTTTGTTTTGCAAAGTGCTTTAAAGTATGTTTGAGACTTCTGCAGATGACTAAGAAGGCAGTGTGTCAGGGAGGTCCCAGCCTCGAGGGGACGGGGAGCAAGATAGGGTCCACACCTACATCCTAGATGTGGCTTCCACCAGGACTTACCCTATTTCCCCAGCGCATAGAACAGTGACTTGATATTAATACATATATCTCTTCCCTTTCACCTTAGGAAAAGGGCAAGAGACAAATGATGAGAGATTATTGGATGTTATTTGAAGGAGTGATCACAGGAATATTCTGCTCTTGCCCCAGCGTGCGGCCCTAGCTTGGACTCTAAGCCCCCATGTCCTCCTGGATAAATACTCCCTGCCTTGTTCTGGCTCCTTCCCTGGGGGATGATGACAGTGAATAAAAGATCCATTACTTGTGCTTTGATCTCCTGAGAAAAGAGACAGATAACTCCAAGGTGGAAGCAATCAAAATAATGTCCCTCCAGATTTTTCCACCCATATTCTTGCAAAGAACTCAAAGCCATTCTAATCTGTCATTTTCTCCTGCTTGCACTTTTCCTTGGGGCGGTCAGACCTCTAGCTCCCTTGCTACTTGCCAGTTCTGATTGGAGGCCGCAGAGTCCTGTGTTGCAGACTCTAGAGGGCATGACAGTCATTTACTCACAGCTTTGGCTAAAACGTAGAGATAAGACCCTCAGTGGTGCTATGGCCTAGGGTCTCCCTGTCTAGGATCAGAGAGGTGACATGATATAATGGTGATGTAACATGATGGAGATTGACAGGTGGGTCAGAAGACAGCATAGAGTGATGATGGCCTAGGAGCGAGTGGACTCTTGAGATGGCACCTTCCAGCTCGAGTTTCAGAGTCTGTCAGGCAACTAGCTTGTGATCTCCACCCTCCCTCCCCACTCCCACCACCATCTCCCCGGTTCATCCATGAGTCTTTGAGAGCAGGGACCAGAACTGCTTCGTGTCTTCATGTCTTGTGTTCTCAACGGCATCTACCCGGCTTGTGCCTGGCATAAGGTCAGCGCTCAGTAAATGCAAGTCAAATTGAATTATCCCAGACAATGAAGATGATCTGGGCTCAATCTCCCCTGGAGTTAACAGGCAGACCTTGCCTGGCATCTTTGTCTGCGCTGGACCCATTAAGGCTCCCAGCAGCCTCCATCACTCCTGTGCCTTCTGCCTTCATTCCTGCTCCGTCCCATAAGTCGTCCAGAAGGCTGTCACTGGCAGCCATTAGACAAGACAAATGGGCAACTCCAGCCCTCTGTTCCTCTCCTCCAGCTTGGCTGTGTGTGCATTGAGCTGTGAGACTGGATGTCCCGGGCACCAAACTGCCACGGTTGTGCATCTGGGCTGGCCAGAGCTGGCCAGTGGAGCTTGCCCAGATGTAGCTGGGGGCTCCCCATGACTGCTTTCAAAAGAGAACACATGGGGACCATCTTCCTACCTGAAAGAAAACCTATAGGGAGGTGAGCAGGTCCACAGAGAGCAAGGAACTGTTTAACGAGGCTGACTGGGAATGTCAATCAGGTACCCAGAGATCTTACAAAGTGGCCATATATATATATATGGCACTAAATACAGATATAATTGCCAGTAATGCCAGGGACTTCATTCATACATTTTGTTCCAGGGATCATGTTATTTAGCTAATTGTGGGAGTGTGAAAGACAAAGGGATAGACCAAAAGGTGAACCTTGTGAAAGTCCAACAGGTAGCTCATATCAGGGTCAAGTGCTTAACGTGCCTGACATCTGCCTGGCTCTGTGCTGAGTCGTGTGGGGAATATGGGATAAGAGGAGATTCAGGCGGGGCACGGTGGCTCACACCTGTAATCCCAGGACTTTGGGAGGCCGAGGCAGGCTGATCACCTGAGGTTGGGAGTTTTAGACTAGCCTGACCAATATGGAGAAACCCCGTCTCTACCAAAAATACAAAATTAGCTGGGTATGGTGGTGCATGCCTGTAATCCCAGCTACTCGGGAGGCTGAGGCAGGAGAATTATTTGAACCCTGGAGGTGGAGGTTGCAGTGAGCCAAGATTGCACCATTGCATTCCAGCCTGGGCAACAAGAACAAAACTCCATCACAAAAAAAAAAAAAAAAAAAGAGAAAGACTTGGCTCCTGCGCTTGGGGTGTTTCCAATTTAGGCAGCAGTCCCATGGCACAGGGAAATGCTTCTCTGCAGCACCTGGGCAGCTTGGTTCTGTGCACACCTCCGCTGGCATTCTCCTGGCCGCTCTGCACGCATCCCCAGCTCACCTGCCCTCTAGGCCCTTTTGGCACACACAGAGCCCCTACTCATTGGGGAGGCCAAGCCCATCACACTTCACTTGCCCTGTCAGAGTACGTCCTTCCAACCCACCTCCAGAGCAACTGCTTACTCAAGAGTGGCAGCTGCATTTCCCTCGCTCCCCACTGCAACTTCAAACATGTCCCCCATTCTTGCCTGGTCTGCATCCTCCCTGGCCTTGTGCCTGCCATTCTCATGTAGGGCTCCAGCCTTTCTCTCACTGCTGCCTTGCTCTGGCCCATCATCCTCAGTGCCCTCGGGGCCATCCCGCTAGTGCCATTGTCTTGGGGCTCCTCGGCTGCCTCCCTTCTAGTGGCCTTCTCTCCCACTCCACACCACCATCACAGCTGCACTCCGAGTCATGGCAGCCCTTGATCCTCTGCTTCTCAAACCATATATGTCCAAATCCCACTGTCTGGAAACAGCATCTTATCCAATCTTACCATTGCATTCCCCTGCTCCTGCTCTTCTGCATATCCTGATATCCACATATTTGCAGCCTTTCCTTTCTGCTGGGGCTAACCCATTGGACAGCTTTTTCTGGGCGTGACTCCGTTTCCTGTCCAGTGGAAAAGGCCCAGCCCATCACCCACGCCGGTCCCTGGATAGCACCTTCACTCATTAGTCCCCAGTCCTGCCCACCCACCTGGTCACCTCCTACTCTTAGTTGTGACATCTGCCTGCCTTGCTTCTGCCTGTGCCCTGAGGCTGCTTTCAGAAACACACCAACATCTCTTCATTTCAACTGGGTCCAAACAGAAATGCATTTACATATCAGAGCAGCTATTCCAAGCCCTCCCCTGAAGCCACCTTCCCTGTCTTTGTCAGTCTTGCTAGTGGAAGATAAAGATGAGACCTTTCCTCTTTTCAGAGAAAATAGAAGCCATCCAGTTCAGCCTCTCTCAACATCCTCCGTGGACAGCAAATATTTATTTACAGCTGTATCTGTCAGCATTGGTTAGACCTACACTACCCAGTGCCATAGCCATTAGTATTGAGCCCCTGGAACCTGGTTCATCTGGATGGAGACGTGCTCTAAATATGAAATGCATGCTGGATTTTGAAGTTCTGGTGTGAAAACAAGAATACAAAATACATCAGTGATTTTTATATTGACTAGATGTTAAAATCATAGTATTTGGCTGGCTGCAGTGGCTCACGCCTGTCATCCCAGAACTTTGGGAGGCCGAGGTGGGAGGACTGCTTGAGGCCAGGAGTTCAAAACAAACCTGGGCGACATAGTAGGACACTTTTTATTAAAAAAAAAAAAATACAAAAATTAGCCAGGTGTGGTGGTGTTCACATGTGGTCCCAACCACTCAGGGCTGAGACAGGAGGTTTGCTTGAGCCTGGGAGGTCAAGGCTGCAGTGAGCTGAGATCACACCACTGCACTCCAGCTTGGGCAGCAGAGTGAGACACTGTCTCCAAAAAACAAAAACAGAAACAAAACATAGTGTTTGTAAAATTTGGTTAAGGAAAATAGTAAAATTAATTTTGTAATTTCACCTATTTCTTTTGACTTTTTTCTTTTCTTTTTTGAGACACTGTCTGGCTGTGTGGCCCAGGCTGGAGTGCAATGGTGTGATCTCGGCTCACTGCAACCTCCACCTCCTGGGTTCAAGTGATTCTCCTGCCTCAGCCTCCCAAGTAGCTGTGATTACAGGCTTGCTCTGCCACACCCTGCTGATTTTTGTAATTTTAGTGGAGACGGGGTTTTATCATGTTGGCCCGGCTGGTTTTGAACTCCTGGCCTCACGTGATCCGCCTGCCTTGGCCTCCCAAAGTGCTGGGATTACAGGCGTGAGCCACCACACCTGGCCTCTTTTGATGTTTTTAAATGTGGGTGCTGGAAAATTTAAAATGACATCTGTGCCTTGCATTATATTTCTATGGCTCAGCTCTGAGTGGGAATATAGGCTGAGCCATGATAACAAAGGGAGCTGAAAATGCAGTAGCTCCAAGATCAAAGCGTTTTTCTCTCACACATAAACCTGGAGGTAAATAGTAGTGGTCCAAGGATAGAGGGTGGCAGGCGGCATTGCCGTCAGCAGCATGGGGTCTCTATATGTTCTTATTGTCACTACCAGCCAGCAAAAAAGGCCAGGAATACCCAGGGCAAGGAGATAACCTGGATGTTCTGGTCACTTTACTTCCATTTGCTAGTTCAGGTTTAGCCATGGCCTCCTGAGCTCAGGGAGGCTGGTCAGTGTGGTCAGAGCTGGGTGGCCATGCGCCTGTTTCAGATGTAGGGTATCGTATGATTAAAAGGAAAAAAAGAAGGCATCCATGGAGGGGGAGCTGTCCCTTCTCTCACCCCAGATGAGGCTACACCTGTGCTCCAGCTTCACTCCATCTGCCTTTTTGCAGGGCTTGTTTCAGAAAGCGCTCCTTTCTTCTGACTTTCTCTTTCCTGTCCCACTGGCTCCTCTTCTGAGCCCTTCTCATTTTAATTTAAACACCCTTCCTTGGAGGGTGTGCTTTCTCCCACAGATTGTCCTAATTACGCCCCCTCCCTTCCTAGACTGGCTGCTTGGCCTCTCCATTCACTTCTCAGCTGCTTCTCCACCCGCTACCATCTATATGCTGCCTAACCTCTCCTATGGAAGGGCTCCTGCTAAAGTTCACAGTGACCCCCTAGTTGCCCAGCCTTGTGGAGAACGCTCAGTCCTTGTTTCATCTGACTGCTATTCTCCTTAGATCCTCTGGACTAACCATCGCTTCTCAGTCTCTTTCCCTACAGTCTCCCAAATATTGAGTCCCCAGGGTTTTAGCCTGGTTCTTCTTCCTCTCCTGTTACTTACCGCCTTACACCAGATCTAAGTTGTCATTATCACCCTGAGCCTGGGGACTCCCAGGTCTCTGTGTCTCCAGCCTGGATCATTATCTGGAGAGCCAGACCAGTAACTTTTTCTGTTACTAACAGTGCACCCCAAACTTAATGATTACTACACCAAAATCATCATCTTTACCTTTCTCCAAAACCAAAACAGAATAGTCTTCCTCTCTTTCCCCCTGGATTCTTTATCTTGGTTACTGATATCACCATCCAAATTGTCAGTGAAGCCAAGAGCCCTCTTACCTCCCCCCAACCCCCACTGATTTTGACTCTACTGGATTTATCTCACTAGAATCTGCCTCTTCTCTTTGATCCTCTTTCCCTGCCCCTCAATACCTGTCTCATTTCTCTTTCCTGGACTATTAGAATAACTCTCAAGCTGATCTTCCCAGCCTGTATTTCTGTTCTCACTCCAGTGTGTCTATGGGAGTGATCACCCTAAAATGCAAATCTTATGATGTCGTTGCCTGTCGGAAGCCCTCCTGTTGTCCCTCGGCACCTTTGGGACCATCAGGGCACCATCCCAGTTCCCCAGTGAGTCACACAGGTTCTTTATGCTCCGGCTCTTGTCCTCCCATCTGCCTCCCCTGCCAGGTGCTCAGGTCCCTCCTGCTGGCTGGGCCAGTCACCCAGGGCTTCCTCGTGCCTTTGGGGCCTTCACACACTGGAACACACTTTGCTTCCTTGCTTCCCTGGGAAACTCACTTTTCCTCCTTCAAGGCTGACTCTTGTATAAAACCTGGCAGGTAGTAGTCACTTGACATATGTGCATTAGATAAATGCATGAGGCCTTCCCTAAAACTTGTCCCACCACCTAGAGTCTGCTTTCCCTTTATCTGTGCTTGCTTAGAATTTTTGCAATTCTCTCTATGGAACTACTTCATTGTACAGTTAAGTCTAGCTCTGTCCTCTGGCCCCAGGATGCCTTCCAGAGCCAACGACCCCGTCTTAGTCACCTGTGATCTGCCAGCACATGAACACCTGGTTCATGGTGGGAGCATGGCAGGATTCTGTCATATCACTTACCGTATCGGGTTGTGGCTATTTGCTTATATGACCGTGTCCTCCTCTGATCACTTTGAAAGCAGAAACACATAGTGCCTTGCTTAAGATAGGTTTTTAATAGGTATTTGATGAAATAATAAGGAAATGAATGATGGAATGAGTGACTGCATTACTCACATCAATTAGAAAGCAGAAGATTAAGTACTAAATGAATGGTGCACACAATACATGCTGCGGAGGATTGGAGGAGGGTGAAAGTGTGGGCTGGAGCAGCTCAGTGCTTACCTGGGGCACGGTGGGAATGGGGTATAAGAATGAGGGTTATTAGGTAGGATTTGGACATAGGTTTTAAAGCTGATAACTTTCCAGGAAGAGACTGCTTGGACAAAAAAACAGGCCAAAGCAACATACTGTATTCAGTGTTCGGCAAGGACGATCTAGATGTAGCTAAGTTGTCATAGAATTCAGTAGAAGGTGAGTCTGCAAAGGCATGCTGGGGCCAGACTTGGAGGGCCTGAGGGCCAGGCAGGTGCATCTGCAGTGGAGAATAGCTAGGTTGGTACAAGAGAGACTGGAGGCAGGAGACAGGGTAGATGTACGCAAAATGAAGCAAGGAGTGGCGGCAGTGGGAACAGAAGAGGGGCAGTGGGTGAGAGGCAGATCCCTCGGCAGTCTTTAGCGGGTGAGCAGATGGAGAGGCTGTGGGGACAGGGAGAGTGCAAGGCAGCTCTGTCAGGGATTTGCATGAGGCCAACTGGTGCTATGAAGTGGAACTGGGAAGCCAGAAAGAGCCCTCAATTCTATAAAAAGATAATGGGTTACGTTCGGGACACATAATTTGGACATTTCTTATTAGTAGCAAGAAAAAGGAGTCTGATGTGTAGATGAGAAATTGGGAGTGGAGATAGGGGTTTTGGAGTTATCTGCACAGCGCTGATAGTTGGAAATTAGTAAGTTTCTTAAGGGAGAAATGACACAATGAAGAGTGGCCTGTGGACTAAATCCAGGGTGTAAAATTGGGGGACATTTATAACTAGCATTACATAGAAGAAGAAGGGGAGCAAGAGAAGAGGTTGGGGTGTATGAGAGTTCTGGTTCTTCCATATCCATGTCGGCAATTGGTTTGGTCAAGCTTTTTAATTTGAGCCATTCTAACAGGTTTCTAGTAATATATCATTATAGTTTCAATTTGCATTTCCCCAGTGACTAATAACATTGGACATACTTTCACATCCTTGCCTGCCACTTATACAACTTTGGTGAAGTGTCTATTCAAACCTTGTGTCCATTTTACAAATTGGATTGTTTTCTTGTTACTGAGTTTTGAAAGTTCTTTATATATTCTGAATACAAGTCCTTTATCCAGCATGTGCTTTGCATATAATATTTTCTTCCCACCTGTGGCTTGTTTTTCACTCTGATCTTTTGAAGAGCATACATTCTAAATTTTGATGATGTCCACTTTACCAGTGTCTTTAATTTTATGGGTTGTGCTTTTGGTGTCATATCTAAGAAATCTTTGCCTCACTCAAGATCACAAAGATTTTCTTCTAGTAGTTTTATAGTTTTAGGTTTTACATTTATGTCTGCTGTCCATTTTTTGGTTAATTTTTGCATATGGCATGAGTAAGGATTGGGATTTCTTTTTTCTTTAATATATGGATGTCCAAGTGTTCCAGCACAATTTGTGAAAAGACTTTTTTCCCCGCTGTACCTTTGTTAAAATCAGTTTTCCACAAATGCTCGGGTCAAAGTAGTAATTCTGAAGGAAGGAATGGAAGTTGGCATAGAATCCCTCGGAAGCCAAGTCAAGTTTGGCTCAAACATTCATAAAAGTTCTCCTGTTGTCAGGCGAAGTCAAGGCATTGGGGATAGGAAGAATGAAACCCCTAAAGTTGAAGACCAGATCAATGATGAGTGTACAGTATAGGAGGCATGGGTTTCTTTGAAAACACATTGTTCTGCACTTGCTCGGCCTCTGTGTTCAGGGAGGGCTTCCTGAAGGAGGGGATGTCTGAGCCGAGATAGTCAGTGAGCAAAGATGAGAGTGCAATAGGAGGAAAGTGAGCAAAGGGGTGTAGACATGCAGCAGCACTGTGTGTGTGTGTGTGCGCGCATGTGTGTGCATGTGTGTTTAAGGGGTCCTGTGAGTAGTTCACTGTTTCTAGAAGGTAGAAGGGGATGAACAGGGAAGCACAATATAAGGTTTGACAGAGAGTCAAGTCAGATCTTGTGTGCCATGCCGAGGAATTCCATTTATATTGAGGACGGAAGCTTTTAAAGCAGGGCTTTACACTTCAAAGTGCGCACTCTGGCAGCTATGAGCGGGAGTGGTTGAGGAGTGCTAGGTGGTGGTCGTGCCGGCCTGGAGCAGGAAAACTAGGTAAGAG
>CAUYLG010070286.1:0-35265 GCA_963573385.1 Cacajao melanocephalus
CCAGAGATCTTGTACCATCTTGCCAATCAAAGTGAGAAACAGCCCATTAACACTAATGATAGCTGATGAGCTTAAAAAAAATCTCGGCCAGGCACGGTGGCTCACGCCTATAATCCCAGCACTTTGGGAGGCTGAGGTGGGTGAATCATGAGGTCAAGAGATCGAGACCATCCTGGTCAACATGGTGAAACCCCGTCTCTACTAAAAATACAAAAATTAGCTGGGCATGGTAGCACACACTTGTAGTCCCAGCTACTCGGGAGGCTGAGGCAGGAGAATTGCTTGAACTCAGGAGGCAGAGGTTGCGGTGAGCCGAGATCCCGCCACTGCACTCCAGCCTGGGTAGCAAGAGCGAAACTCCATCTCAAAAAAAAAAAGTACTCATGTTTTAAGAAAGTTTATGACTTTTTGTTGGGCCATATTTAAAGCTGTCCTGGGCCGCATGTGGGACAAGCTTGCTCGAGAGGGAGGGGGGAAGGCATAAGACACATTTGAGTACACACTAGAAAGAAAATTGACTTTTGGAATTCTAAATGCTAAATGTGCATACTACCAGTCCTCTTCCAGGACTCACTTTCCAGCCTGCTGGCTTGTGAGCTTTACCTCTCTCAGCAGAGACTGAAGGATTCTTCTCTGGGCAATTTGAACATCCCAAGAGAAAAAATAAATACAAAGATAATGATTTGGGAGTTTCTCTTATAAAGATGCCACTTGGACTGTGCTATAGGGAAGGCCAAAGTGGTGAGTTCCTCTCTTATACTCAGAGCTCGATCAACTCCCAGCCATGTCAGACAAGCAGAGAGAAAATGTATCTGGAAAAAGCCTCTAGCATGAATGAAATAGAGGAAAATAAGCGACCTTCCCAAAAGACAATTTAGAGAAAGTGGATTTGCAAAGGGAAGAAAATGTAAAACAAACAAAATCTCTCCTAAAGGATATAAGGAAATCATTCCACCAAAGAAATAAAAATGAAAAGCTAGGAAAGAAAGAGAGGGGCAGACACTTGAAAAACAAAGAGTTCTTGAAATGAAAAGGTTCACAGCAGAAATGTAACTTGAGCAAATGTCCCACAAAGCACAGCAAAATGACAAAGAAGGAATGTAAGAGAGAAAAGGCAGCAAAATTAAGAGATGCATAACAAATAACTGGGATTTTGGGAGGAGAGAAGAAATAAGAGAGAGGGGATTATCAATGAAATAATTTTTTTAAGGTTCCCCAAACTAAAAATTATTAGTTTTCAGATGGAAAAAAGCAACTGATTGTACAACATATGAAATAAACCCAGAGCCAGGCACATCATCATGAAATTTAGAATTTCCAGGACAAGGAGATCATTTTACAAGTGTCCAGGGAGAAAACATCAGGTTTTATACAAACTAGCAAGATGCAAATAGCCTTGGGTTTTCTCAGCAGTTATCCTAGACACAAAGAGACAATGATGCAAAAACTTCAAAATTGTGAAGTAAAATTACCTACAACTTGGAATTCTGCCCCCAGGCAAAACTTCAGGTGGAAATCTAGCAAAGGTATTTTCAGACTTGTAAAGTCCCCCAAATTTTCCTGTGGAACCCTTTATAGACAGTGTGCTCCACCACAGCAAGAGAATTAACCCAGAAAGGGTGAGGTGTGGAGGTGGAGTACAGGAAGCAGGAGGTCACATCCACGCAAAGGGCACCCCCAGGAGGGTGACCGCGGTGCATCAGGATGAAGGACAAGTTCAGCTTGGAGCCGTGTGTCTCAAGAGATGAATGCAGTGAGGCTTTCATCATGAGGAGGTGCATTGCTTCTGGTCAAGCCCGTCTTTTACTTGGATGACAGAACAGCAGGGCAGTAAACCTGACCCAAAAATCTCATCTCTACTTGGCCTGTCCTGCTCTCTCCTCCATGGATGTTCACCTGGGTCAGCTGAGGACACTCACTCAACCCCCACAGAAGCGTTCTGTTTTGACTCAGTCCTGACATCTGGAAGTTGGCCATGTTGAGTTTAATTAGCCCATCTATGCCTGAGGTCTGAGGTTGCAATTTTTTGAATTTTTGCAATCAGACCCTGGCGATGACCTTGATCAGTAGGATATAAATAACTCCCAAATGCTGAGCGTTCCAACAATGGAACACTAGTTATAAATGTGTAAAAAGCAGAAAATACCAGCAGTCTCATTGCTGGGTATATACCCAAAAGAAAGGAAGTCAGTATATCAAATAGATATCTGCACTCCCATGTTTCTTCCAACTATTCACAATAGTTACAATTTGGAAGCAATGTAAGTGTCCATCAACAGATGCATGGCTAAAGAAAATATGGGACATATACTCAGTGGAGTACTATTCAGCCATAAGAAGGAATGAGCTCCTGTCATTTGCAACAACATGGATGGAACTGGAGATCATTATGTGAAGTGAGCCAGACACAGAAAGACAAACATCACATGTTCTCACTTATTTGTGTGATCTAAAAATCCAAACAGTAGAAGGGTGGATATCAGAGGCTGGGAAGGGTATTGAGGGACTGCGGGGGGAAGTGCCGATGATTAATGGATATAAAAAAATAGAAAGGCTGAAGAAGACCTAGTATTTGATAGCACAACAGGGTGACTGTAGTCAATAAGAAGTTAATTGTACATTTTAAAATAACTGAAAGCATGTAATTGAATTGTTTAATTGGAGTATAATTGGATTGAATAACTCAAAGGATAAATATTTGAGGGGAGAGATCCTCCATTCTCCATGATGTGATTATTTCACCCTGCATGCCCATATCAAAACATGTCATGTACCCAATAAATATATATACCTATGTAACCACAATTTTTTTAATAAAAAAAAGGAAATATGGAGATACCATCTCCATCAACAACTGCATTCCTGCTGGATGCCCACATGGGGCCCCATCAAACTGTGCCACTGAATAAGCCTCATATTTCCCAGGACTCACTCAAGACCTTACCCACTGAGTGCTCCATGGGGCCCTGGGAAACTTTCAAGGAAGTTGAATCTAGTTGATGGCTCAAGATGGTTCTTGGGATCTTTTTCCTAACAGTGACAAGGTTACCTTTTCTTTAGGCAACCAAGATTTGTGCTCACTACTCAATTTTTTAAAACTAAATAATGCATTTTTTAAGGATACATACATATATGGTAAACACATAAAGAAAATCGAAGGAATTATTATCTCAAAAGAGAATGAAAATTAAATTGGGGAGAGCATATGAGGTATTTCTAAAGTACTGGAAATGTTTCATTTCAGACTCGAGGATAGATACACAGGGTTCATTTCATTGTTATTCCTTAAATGGTACATTTTAAATATCCTTCTTTATATATAATATTAAATACAACTGACAATTTCTAAAAATCCTTTGCAATTTTTTTTTTTAAAACAGAGTCTCTCTCTGTCATCCAGGCTGGAGTGCAGTGGTACAATCTCGGCTCACTGCAACCTCTGCCTCCTGGGTTCGAGTGATTCTCCTGTCTCAGCCTCCCAAGTAGCTGGAATTACAGGTGTCTGCCACCATGCCCAGCTAATTTTTGTATTTTTAGTAGTGATGGGGTTTTGCCATGTTGACCAGGCTGGTCTCGAACTCCTGACCTAAGATGATCCACCTGCCTCAATCTCCCAAAGTGCTGGGATTACAGGCATGAGCCACTGCACCCAGCCTCCTTTGCAGATATTGATGCAAGCATTACATTTACCACATTGAATTTCATCTTGTTGATTTTAGCTTAGAGTTCTTTTTTACCAACTGTGTTAGCCAAACTATGTGGTTTGAAAGATAAGAGCTGGATTTCTTTTTTAGTTACTTGGGACCAAAAAAAAAAATAGTTGCAAAGGAAGCCATTTATGAAATGTCCCCTTATTACCCAGGGGACCCAGTAATCTTATCCTTGCTGCCTCATCATTTTATGAGTTTCCACAAACAAAATGGTTTGTATTTGTATTTAACCAAGTATTAAGTAGGTCCAGGAACTTGAATGAAGTTCAAGGTTGCCTTCTGGGAGATATTGCTGTGATTTTGTAATTTTTAGGTAACTGTAAAGAACCAGAATTTATCACCAGTAAAAAGAGTTTCTGATTTAGTAATTTATTAAATGCCCTCAAATCAAAACCTTAGGAAATCAAAATATAGGAAAATTAGATTAAAATGGATCATAATTAAGGTTATTAATAACATTTTTCCATGTATACTGGAGACAGTTTCTTTAGTACAGATAAGTAAGCCTCTAACTCCCTTTATTTGAATAAGAAGTCATTTTCTGATTTCCTTTCCTCACCAAAATTTATTTTACAGATGTCTTATACGTCTTTGTTCAAGTAAGATGCTACCAGATGAGGATTCAGTATTACAGTCTGGCTCATCTCATTTCCTCATGGCTTTCTTCATTTTTATAATGTCAGAACCATACAAGCTATGATGCTTCTTTCTCTCTACAAAATGTGAGCCTCTTGTCACTGTTGGTTGAAATTTTCTTAGAGAAGAAAAGCCAGGCAATCTTTGGGATGTTGTATTAAAATTTTATCTAGTAAAAATCACTGTGACATTTCAATGCATGAGGGTCACTAAAAGAACATCCCAATGTTTCTTTTTTATTTTTCTATTTATTTTTGTTCTTTAAGTCTGTAACTTTTCTAAATGTTCCATGCGTCATCAACTATATACAGGCATACATCTTATTTACGAACGGAAGTATTTCTATAAAATCATACACAATGAATTCCGCTCAATCAAATTTGAAATACACAAAGGAAGCTTGTAGGAAAATTGGTCTTACTGAGAATTCCTTTAGAAAATAGTCTTTTTACAAAGCAAGTGTTTTTTTTCCTTAATCTACATTTCATGCATGCATTTATTTAAAAACAATTATAGGTAGCCTACCATGTGTGAAAGGCTAAGAACATGGCCATGAACAAAAATAGTTTCTGCACTCAGAGGTTATATTTCAGGGAACCTGAAACTAACAAACTAATTACACAATAAATTATTTAGCAGGGCGAGGTGATGGCACGTAGTCCCGGCTACTCAGGAGGCTGAGGCAGGAGGATTGCGTGAGCCCAGGAGTTCAAGGCTACAGTGAGCTATGATCATGCCACTTCACTGCAGCTTGGGCAACAGTGAACCCCTGTTTCTAAAAAGATTTTTAAAATAAAACAAAATTGCACTAGCTTTATTTGATTTTGTGATTGTCTTCTACCATCTGCTGAAATCTCCCACCAGAGGCTGGGGCAACAGAGCAAGACTCTACCTTCATGAATCAATCAATAGATAGATATTATTTAAGTACAGTTGTGATGATATTATTTGTGATATATATTATTTAATTATAGTTGTGATGTCTCCAAAAAATGTTTGCCATTCTAAAATTGCTTTTAGGTGGTAAATCTGATGAAATCTAATTAAAAATAGGGATTCTCTGAGAAAGTAATGTTTGTGGGGAAACATAAGACTGAGTAGGAGAGTGCTGAGTCCTCCAGGAGGAGCAAGGACCTAGAGACTCCCCAGAGCCTGGCTTCGCAAGGAGCTGCCCCAGAGCCCATGTGCCCAGTGCTCAGAAGGCATGGACATGAGAGGCACAGAGGAGCTTGACAAGAAGCAGGGACCTGGTTATGCAGAGCTTCAGAGATCACATTAAAATGTTTGATTTTGTCCTCAAAATCCTGAAGAATGGGAGGATGATAAAATTTCATTCTTATTAAGAGAGCCCTCTGATTTAGAAGGGGCAACTGTATATACAGCCTCAGGATTTCTGAAAATGGCATGACAAAAAGAACCACCAAGTCACAGAAGGATCAGAAGGAATTCTTTACAAGTCATCAAGATCATTGCTCTAAAACCACTTTTTATCATTCCTACTGAATAAAATTGTATCCTCTTTTTAAATGTAGGTTTCAAGGCACAGAATTATGTCTATGTTTATAGTTGAAGCATTCTCAGGCATTGAACTGTCAAGGACATTTCTCTAAGTGTCCCCAGAACCTCCGTCTTTCCAGATGTAGATGATTCAAGGTTGAGAGAGTGAAGTGCTTTCCAGAGAGAGCTAAGCCCTGGGAAGATAGTACAGGGACCTAGGTCCTGATTGTCCAGGCAGGAAGTGCCCAGGTGTTGCTGAAAGCTGAGAAGCCTTCACCAGTCCCAGCAGCATCTGCTAAGGGCGAAGGGAAGTGACTTAGCACTGCCTGAAGCCCACTGCTCAGAACCTCACAAGAAGAGGCTGTTGGCATGTCCACATTATCATGTACTCTTGACTCAGCTTCTATCCTGTTCCAATGTGTCTTATACCTCAGAGGACATATTGCCTCTCCCCTTATGTGGATGAGTAATTCTAGTGAATCATTTGGATAATGAGGAGAGTAATTAAAGTTTTTTCAGCATTAGGAAACCCCGTTTCCTAACTTAAACCTCTTATTACCTCATTTTACATCAGATTTCTTGTGTCCTGAACTAGGAAAAATGCAGAGCAACTAGAGAGTCTTTGTGCTCTAGAAAAAAATGTGACCTGTGTGGGAGACGGGGTGCCGAGCTTCAGCATTTTGGCTCTAGCATTCATTAGTCAGGGCCCTGAGAGGATCACTTCGGACACCCAGGATTCATTGATACTGAACCTGAAGAAATGAGGGATTTGACCTAATCAATCTCTAACAGCACTGGTCTTCTAAACTGTATTTCCCCTTCTAAAAAGGCTACCCACACTTTTAACTCATTCTGTAACCATATGCATTCAATTTAAAGATTCCCAATCCCTTGTACCTTTCCAGAGACATCTCATTTTCCAAATGATTAATCTTATGAGAAGCTCCAGCTTGAATTATTTCCACACTTTCTATCGTCCTCTTCAAATGGAAAGCCAAGAACTGTGTATATACAGTCGAAAAACAGAGGATTACATCATGCTGTCTCTGGTATCTTGTTTTCCTTCTATTCAGTGAACCTTTTAATCAAATAATTACTGTGTACTCTACATGTATCAGTATCTCTCAAACCTTTGTCTGGAAACCTTTTTCTTAATTAATCACCCAGGATTCATTGATATTTATTGAGCCAGTAACTGTGCCATGGGGCAGTATTTTTAAACTGCTGCTCATGGCTCATGGAGGTGGAGGGCAACCGCCATGTTACAAAAATAGAATAAAAATAGTAGCGTGCACCTTGTGTAATAACTTTAAATATTCTTTTGTGAAACTTTTATTTCCATATGTGTATATATATATATTACATATTATATATATAATGTAAATATATATTATCATCTCTACTGAATAAAATTGTCTCCTGTTTTTAAATGTAGGTCTCAAGGCACAGAATTATGCCTTGAACATTATATATAATATATATACATTATATATATTTACCTATAATGTGTATAATATATATACATTATATATAATATATAATGGAAAAAATATACATATATACGCATATATACATATATAATGGAAATGTAGATATATATGTATGTGTGTTTGTATATATATATGTATGTATACCTATCCTATACATGTAACTGGATTGGACATAAAATACATCTCTTCTGTGGGTTTCAACCAAAAATGTTTGATACCAATTTTTTTTAGGACACAGTTTTTTATACTTTTCTCAAGATATAAATCATCTGGAAAGGACATAAAAAAAACAATAAAACCCGGCCAGGTGCGGTGGCTCACGCCTGTAATCCCAACACTTTGGGAGGCTAAGTCAGGTGGATCACAACGTCAGGAGTTCAAGACCAGCCTGGCCAACATGGTGAAACCCTGTCTCTGTTAAAAAAATACAAAAATTAGCTGCGAGTGCTGGCAGGTGCCTGTAATCCCAGCTACTTGGGCAGCTGAGGCAGGAGAATCGCTTGAACCTGGGAGACAGAGGTTGCACTGAGCCAAGACCATGCCATTGCACTCCAGCCTGGGCAACAGAGCAAGACTCCATCTCAAACAAAACAAAAAAAACCTTAGCCCCAGCCCAGATCCCCTAAATCAGAATCGATTCTCTAGGGGAGAGGAGGGGCCCTGTGTAATCAACATATTGAACCAGTGAGTGCTCCAGGTGATTCTTCCCATCAAACAAGTTTGGAAAATGCCACCATGAAAGAGTCAAGATTCAATAATCTCCATCCAATCTTATAAATGGTCATGTCTCCTCATCCCAACCAGAATAACCCAATCGTACCACCCCTCTACCTTTAACATTCCACCTAGCTGTAGAGTCCATCTGCTTGTCCATCTGCTGAAATAGGAAAAGAAAAATGCATGCACTGATTGAAAACTAAAAAAAAGAAAACAACAACAACAACAACAAAATCCCTCCTTTCTAACTGAACAAAAATGTGCAGTTAATACTTGGTGCCTGAAAATGCAGTAGTGAATGTGGAACCAAGCCTGTCTGTGTATCTGGTTGCTCTTTTCTTGCTTTGTTTTTCCTTACCAGTATTCTGCCCAATGTTTGCTTCTGTGATGGTTATATTGCCTAGCAAGCACACTGTGGTTGTGAAAATAGTATAGCAAAAAAGAAAAATCCCCAGCTATTGATGTACTAGATTTTTGTATGTCTTTTAAGTAGTTCTAGTTTCACCTTACACAGAATAATTGGGAAAAGTGTAAAAATTCAAAAGTGAGATAACAGTTTTATCAGTTAAAAAACTACAGATTTGACCCAATAACACACCATCAAAAACTATATAGTTTGATGATACTTGGATAAATTTTGAAATCGTAGATACATGAACTTTTTTCTAGAATCAAATACAACAAACTCTTTGTTTGCCTTTGGAGAGTGAGATTATTAAGGGGTATTAGTATACAAGGGGTATTAGTATACAAGGGAATTGTTTACTTTTGTATTACTTTTGATTTATATGTAAAAAATTAAAATATTTAAAGCTCTCTTCAAGAGACAAAAATTTTTTTAATAACATAGCACTTTTATCTACAGTCAGTACTTTTTTGTTTCAGGGTTTAAAGCATAATATGTTTGGAAACAAATTTGCTAATTTTCATTATTGATGTTCTGAAATGTTTGCCCCTAGAAGGATGTTAATGAAGGAGGTTTATCTTATCAAATTGTATGAGTTAGCTACTGCAACACAGTACAGCACCCCAAAATATACTTGCTGAAAGCAGCAGCCATAATTCTGTGGGTGAACTATTTGGCTTGGCCTCAGCTGGGCAGTTCTTGTGGTCTGTGCCAGGCTGGGCTGACCACAGCAGGGCTCTCCCAGTGCGGCCATGGTCAGCTGCCAGGATGACGAGGAACAAGTGAGTTAGTCTAGGATGGTCTCTTTGGGAAGGGCTTATGTCTGCTCCGTATGGTGTCTTCTTCCCACAGGCTAGCACAGCCTTGTTCACCTTAGGATTCATCAGGGTTCCAAGAGATGGAGCAGAAACAGGCAAGGCCTCTCAAGGCTTCAGCTCCTAATCGGCCAGCAACATCCCTTTCACCATGTTCTAGGTTAAAACAACTCACAAGGCCAGCCCAGATTGAAGGCATGGGGAAATAGACTGCTGCTTGGTGGAAGGAGTTGCAGAGGCACATGACAAAGAGGCATGTCTGCAAAGGAAGGAATAATGGTCGTCATTATTACCACAAAATCTACAATACACAGTCTTACACTGCCCAAAAAATGTGTGAATGATCAATAGAATCACTCTGTGAGAATCTGAAACCTATCACTTTTCTTAACATTTGTCCACAAAATTGTCCTTATTTTTCTGGTACAATATAAGCAATTATTCAACTAGTAAAAGTAATCAGTACTCTAGATATAGCTTCCTTTTAATGGTAACAGCTAGCACTGGCTATGAAGCATTTGCTGTATGCCAGGCAATGTCCTAAGCACAGTATGTCCTATTACAAGAGTAGGTGGGAGCTGGGGTTTGGAGTCTGGAGTCCAGCTTGGTTTGAATCCCTGTGTTAGTATTTGTTAGCTGTGTGACCTTGGGTAAATCAATTAGCTTCCATTTTCTGTCTATAAAATGGATGAATAATAATAAACTTATAAGATTGACATAAGATTAAATTTAATCTATGTTAAGTGCTGGTAACAATACCTGGTGTATGGTAAGGGTTATGTAGCTGTCAGCTATTGTTTTTGTTATGATTTCTATCGTCATCTTCCTCCTCCTCCTCCTCCTCCTCCTCCTCCTCCCCCCTCACAATAACCCTGTGATGGTTAATTTTGTGTGTCATGCATGACTAATAAAAACTCTGTTGGGTAGCTTCTATTCTTGTCTCCATTTTACGGAGAAGAACATTGAAGTTTAGGGAGACTGACCAGAGCCACAAAGGCAAGGTGTGGCAGAACCCTCATTCAAGCTGTGGCAGCTGTCTCCAGTCTGGGATTTTCATGCCATACAACACTGCCATGCTGTTTAACAATATCTTCCAGAATAATTGTCTGCAGGTCAAACATTGACAGGTTATGTTCTTTTTTCCCTGTGGTTAGCATTTCAGAGGAGCTTTATTTTCCCCCTACTTGGTTTGCAGCTCAGCAGATATAAGAGTAGCTATATGTACAGAAACAGCTCCCACATGCAATCAACTTAACTCCTACATGCAAAGTACAGAGTTGCACACTTGCAGACATCTCGTTTTATTTTCACAGGTAACCCATTAGGTATATATTATCCCCATTTTATAGATGAAGACACTGAGACTGCTCTTGTTCAACATCACAAAGAATGGGTCTGCCTCCAGAGCTTTTTCTGCTGTGCAGAATTGCTAAATTAAATGTAAAGAGATTCTATTGCAAAGAGTTTGTAAAGTGAATCTGCAGTAATCATTACCTAATTTGTTAGTTATGGTATGGCAGAGGGTCTCATTTCTTAGAAGTGACTTCATGGTTAAACTCTGATGAATGATTCTGTTCTCTTCACTTCCAGAGGAGATTTGCACCCTAGTTATCGCTGAGACTTTCCCTGAAGATGCAGGGATCTTTACATGTTCAGCAAGAAATGATTATGGATCAGCAACCAGCACTGCCCAGCTGGTTGTCACCTCAGGTATGTGAGGAGTAAGAAAAAATGACTAGATTCTGTTCCTCAGCACCAGTGTGGTTGGCCAAAGCAGAAAGGGACTGTCATGGTCAGCATGGTCACTCACTCCTGTAATCCCAGCACTTTGGGAGGCTGAGGCAGGCAGATCACTTGAGGTGAGGAGTTTGAGACCAGCCTGGCTAACATGGTAAAACCCTGTCTCTACAAAAAATACAAAAATTAGACAAGTGTAGTGGGGCGTGCCTGTAATCCCAGCTACTTGGGAGGCTGAGGCAGGAGAATCGCTTGAACCCAGGAGGTAGAGGTGGCAACAAGCTGAGATCGTGCCATTGCACTCCAGCCTGGGGGACAGAGTGAGAATCCATCTAAAAAAAAAAGAGACTATCCCAGGAAGAGAGCTCAGCCTTCAGGAATGCTGGCCACTCCAGGAGTGACCCTAACAATCTATGTTTCATCATGGAACAAAGGCTTTGGGGAAGGGAGGAGAGGGAATGAGGCGGAGATGACAAACGAAAAGAGAATGATTGTATAGCAACTGAACACACATGGGCTTTCTCTAAAATCGTGCAGTCTTGGTGTTGGAAACGGTGGAACTGGTTTTCTAACATCCTCCTGCTAACCTAGAATCATACATCAGAAAGCCACCTCTGCCTCGGAGGTGCAGTCACTTTCTCAGTAGTGCCAACACATGAGATCTGGAAATACTTGTACAGATAAGCCATTGTCCAGTCCACTATTGAAACCTCTGCAAAGGTAATACAAGATAAGTGTTCTGTGTAAAAGATAATACAAGATCAACTCAGAGAAGCTGTCAAGGCCTTCAGAGTCAAATTTCATTGATAGTCTATATCAATGATAGTCTATAACTAATATGAAAAAGAAAGCAGTGTATTGTATTATTGAAGGCAGTTTTCAAAAATGTGTGGATATTTTCTAAACTCAAAAACTTACCACTAAGGAAGGCAATATGAAACAGCTTTTTTCTTTTTCTTTTATTTTTATTTGACCGTTTTCTACAGTTACTAATGAGCGTTGGCTTACTTTAATTGCCTCATCTCTGCCATTCATCTTAAAGGTATTTTTAAAATATGTTTTTGACCAAGCCTGGCACATAATGTACAGAGTAGGGAATCAATCATGGGTCATAAATTGAATGATACAGACTTGGGGAGAACAGCTGAATTGTACTTGGATTCCTTCGGAAGAGCAAGAACTTGGTGCTAGGTGGCAGCAGAGACACAACCAAAACTTATTTCGGGACCTTAGAGTAATTGTAAATGCTTGTTCATCTTGGCAGTTGTAATGCTTGTTCATCTCAATGAAGAAAAGAAATGGGAGGGTCATCTTCAATAGGAAAATAGTTTCTGTGAACGACTACTGTGTAAGTGTTAAAAGAAACCTAAGGGTCAGGATAGGAGTTACAGAGCAAGGAGGACCCCAGCGTTTTGATTTTGAGTTGGCTTGAAGACTATCCCATCAAATGGCCACAGCAATAGTATAGTGCTCAAACAACATGGCCAAAACCTTGGGCTCTGTAGATCTAAGTGGCAAAAATTTGCGTGTAATATTTTCCATTTGTTTCTGCAGTACATCCGCTGTAGGTCAAACATAATCAAAAAATATTTTATTTTTGAGCTTTTTGTTTACCTCAGTAAGCATTTTTGAGTGCATTCCAGGAGCTCTGCTGTGCTCTGGGCAAGGTGCAGAATCTAAAAAAGATGTGATCTCAAGATGCTTTCAGCCTTTTGAGGGGAACAAATAAAAATCTCTTTTGTACTGAGTTATGGTTGGGGCAATCATCTAATATGGAAAAAATATTTTTATGAAATTATGAGATTTTACTTGGACTCAGAGCTTTCCCTTCCCTAGCTTTAGATGAATATCCACTGAAAACCTTTACAGCTTGAGCCAATTTCAGTAATGACAGCTAGGATTTCAGTTGAACCCATGGACCAAAATGTGAGAGAACAAACCATTATTAGTTGATACTGTTTGTGTTGTCATTTTTTTTTTTTAACCAACTTCTATTTTAGCTCTGGTTTGAAATCTTTAATGATTCAGTAGCTGGGTTCCCCACATGTGGGCTAAGTCAGGAAATGAAATGGTAGCACTCATTCAAAACAAGCTGGGAAGAGCCAGGCCCTCCAGCTGGCAGCGCTTTTGCATCAGATGAGAGCCGCAGAACCAGCCTCTTCTTTAACAGCTTCACACAGCACAGGGATTCTCGGAAGATTCTAACAGGGAATTCACTTGTTGAACTAGTAGCATCTTATTATGTTTTTATTCTCTTTTCCCTTCCTTAGCCAACACTGAAAATTGTAGTTATGAGTCAATGGGAGAATCCAACAATGATCACTTCCAGCACTTTCCACCTCCCCCTCCAATCTTGGAGACAAGTTCCTCTGAATTGGCTTCAAAGAAACCATCTGAGATCCAGCAGGTGAACAACCCTGACTTAGGCTTGAGCAGGGCAGCCCTTCAAATGCAATTCAATTCTGCTGAGAGGGAAACAAACGGAGTCCATCCCAGCCATGGAGTAAATGGACTGATTAACGGCAAAGCTAACAGTCATAAATCTCTTCCAACACCAGCTGTCCTGCTTTCACCCACTAAGGAGCCACCACCTCTGCTTGCCAAACCAAAACTGTGAGTATTTCTGCATGGTTTTATAATAGTTTCCATACCCCTGTTAAATTTCCTCTCTGGTGAGAAAAAAACTTTTGCCTGGACTCAACTATGTGGCAAGTTGCTGCTTGTGCAGGCAAGTTGTCCTTGACTCATGTGACCTTGCTGCCAAGCAGTGTCCTTCAAAAAGATAAAAGATACCTAAAAATACAGAAGGGAAATGAAAAGCTTGGTGAAATCTCCCCTTTGCTAAAAGCTGTAACTGGTAACGGCTGTGAAAATATCTGTGTGCGGCATGGGCTTCCAACATACAGCCAAGGATGTAGCCACTCCCCGCAGGCCAGGGAAAAGGGGGATCTACTTTTGAGCCCTTTATTAAAAGCATTTCCAAAAGTGAGTCTAAGTACTTTACATGTATTACTTTAAATATTAAGCATCAGTAAAAAGAGCTGATATAGACAAGCAGGGAAAAACTAAAAACTGAGCTGGAGACTCAGGGTGCAGATCCTGGCAGGCAGTGAAAGCAGAGGTCAGCAGGCTTGTCAGCAACAAGGGCGCCTTTCACAACACAGGCTACTTGGCTTGGAATTCCATGGAACTGCATATTTCCATGAATACCATCTTCACAGTGGATGTCCATTATTTTCTTAGGATGATAAACCTTGCATGAGCTGTTTCCATTGGCATCATACAGTGGAGAGTTGTTATGAATGGAGCCATTACAATGTCAGAGAGAGGCAGAAATAAATTAGCTCAAATGGTTCTATCATAGCACAACAGACCCTGAATTACTGCCCTGCCAGAGGTCAGTGGAAATGTAAGAGTCATAGTGAATGTAAATGTACACTCTGAGGTTACATTTCCATGAGAATGTATGTGCCAGAACCTAGGAAAGCCCCTTTTTTTACCCATATCTGATGTTTTTGATTTGGGGCAGGACGGGACTCTTTAGGAGTATTTCTTCATCTCCCTAGCATTGAATAGCCTCCTCTCTTCTCTCTGTGATCAGTTCATTTGTTAGAAATGTTAGAATTTAAAAGATATTTGAAGTAGAATGACAACTTACCTTTGTACGTCACTTTGTTGTTTACTAAGTGATTTCATGAACAACATTAGACTAATCAAATAACAAAAGCAGTCAAAAGAATACCTTAACAAATGGGCAGACAATTTTATAAAACTAGACTTCTGGACAGTCTCGTGTTGCCGTTTCAAAAATCTATCTATTGCTACCCTCTACTTAATTTTGCATTCTGTGCTGGCTCTCTTTGAAGACAGTAGGGTTACTCACTAAGCTTGTACACAATAGTGTGAAAGGTGTTGGTGAACATTTAATACCTATACCCCAGCTCCATTGAGAGGCCAGACAGGTAAAATGAGCTAAAAAAATGGCGGCCTTAAAAGAAATTTACGCTCTTGTAGCAGCAACCCATAAAATGAATTGTCACTGCTGACTTCTTTCGTTTTTGCATTTTGATATGTATCTGCAGTGCTTTTAATGAAAGAAGGGACCTGCTTTCCAGGGAGAGAAAGGGCAAATGTGTTTAATGACTAGGACTTGACTGGGCTCTTGATTAAGTAAAGTCTATCTGCTCTAATGGCCATCATAAATTGGATGTAAATCACAGGAGACCAAACATGAGGAGCTGTTAAGAGACATCTATAGGCCTTCTTATCTCAGGAGTTTCAACAGCTCTGCAGCTTTCAGTGTAGATGGCAAGGGGATGATATCCACAGAGGACAGATAAAACAACTTTGTGTTTATTAAGAGGATGATCGCCTAAGCACAAGTTTAAAGAATGACACCAGGATTTGCTTATGAGTGAGATTTTTCAATATAAAATTCGATGCAGAAAAAATAGACTTCAATGTTTGAGGCCCAAATAAATGGTTACTCTCCCTTCACGAGAGAATTTAAGGGAAAAGGCAGAACACCTAAACGCAAAACCCAACAGCATTTACTTGTGCTGGGTTTTACCAGTTTTCTTTTTTTCAATTCTTCATGTGTTTAAACATATTCTTAGGGCATCACTTGATTTTTGGTTTTTGTATTGCATATTTACCTGCCATTTAGGTAGAAAATAATATGTGATGATGCTTTTTTAAAGATATATTTTTAAATTTTCTTATGATTTATAATATGTTATTGGAGTTTGTTTTATTACAAAATCAATGCATGCTTGATGTGACAATTCAAACAATACAGAGGCTATTAAAGTTTATACTCTCTGCTTCCCTTCCTTCAACCCAGCCCTCTGAAAGGTGTGGTATGGTATGGGGTACTATCAGAGCCTTTTCTAAAACAGTTTTGTTCAGGATTTTCAAAGTTGTATTATTGATAGAGAAATGCTGTTGAATGACATCTACAAATAATTTACAACTGTATCTGAGTTATTGATCGTGAATGACTGTAGGTAACTACTAAGCAAAATCCTTACACATCCATTTTTTTCTTTTCATACATTGTGGGAAAAGATGAGATTTTATTTGCCTCTGATGGTCAGCAGTGAGAAACTATGGTTTGCTCCAATCTTCTTTTCCTTAGCTTATGATTTGATTTTCTTTTGCAAAAGGAAAGGCTTAGATTTGGCAACACTATGGCATTTGTGCATCTTCATCATTTTAAACAAACTAATAGGGAACAAGTAGGAGGGCATAAATCGTAGGAACTAAAATATTTACTCTCACAATGAATTAATCTGAAAATGATGTTTGGTTTGTCAGGTGTCTAAGAGAAAAAGATCATTTTCAAAAAAAATTTTTTTTTTCATTTTTTTCTCTCTTGAAAGCTCCAGTACTGATCATGGGAAAAGGAAAAAAAATGAAACAAAAACCTAGAAATGTCATGAACTCTTTTCTTTAACTGGGCCCAGCCCCCATCCTATATTATCCAACAGAAGCCCTCCCCAATAGACTGTCAGCCATCTCAGACCTCCAGCTGAGTCCGTGGCACCTCTCAGAAAGTGGGAGTTCCTGGCTTAGTATGGTGGAAGCATCCACTTCAGCTCCTACATCTCCCAATGTCTTTGTTTCTAACACTCAAGTATAAGCGGAAGATAATTAAATGTAGGCCATTTGGTGAGTGCCAGATGTCCTGCATGCTGGATTTATGCAAGCCTTACCACCCGCTGTGGGACTGCAAAGTGTAAATGCTGCGCAAGAAAAAATTAGTAGTTATTTCTGCATCTCAGTGGTTGACGCTCATAATCTTCGATCACAGTACAAAAGAAGCAACACAATGCTTAAGTCATAATATTTACAGGAAATAAAAAAAGGATAGAATGAGTGTAAACCTAACCTACTCACTGTCATATTCTTTTCCTTGGTTCCTCACTGCCCCCTCTCTACAAATGATGCCTGAAGATTCAAAATAAAGGTAGGGCTCACTGCAAAAAATCTCTGCTTCTCTTTAATTCTACCAAATAACAGCCCTTGAAAAGCATGGACATGCCTGGAATCCCGAGGAATAAGCTCTAGAGGGAAACCTGTGGATGCCAACATTTGGTAGGCGATTTGCCAAACATATAGAAAGGCATGGTCATGTCACCTCCTGCAGCAGACCAAACAAGATGTAAATAACAGTAGGCTATTTTCAAACCCCCTTTATTACTTCCCTTTTTATCTCCTTCCTTTGTCTTGTGGGAGAAAGGTGGGACTTGAAACCTGTAGAAGAACAAAATAGGAAATCCAAAGGGAGATGACTGACGGGTGATGTCACTCCTGCCCAGGACAGATCAGCGGATAAAATTACGCTTATTTGTTACTCTAGAGCCAAAATTATATGCGTTGCTGTAAAAGTCTGTGTACTTTTGCCTGGGAGAATAATAATGAAATGACCTTTAAGTGTTTACATGTTAAGTCAACAGCTCCCCTTGCTCCTATTCTGACTACTTTCTCTTACCCCAGTTTCTAAAGAAACGGAATTATGATTTTCTATCTCAAGAGAGTAAAACTATTTCAGGCTGAATCAACCTTTTCAGAATTACTGCATTTTACAACCTTTGCTTTTTTCTTTCTCCTTTCTCTCATTTCCACCCTTAGATAGCCTATAGTTCTGCAAATCCTGTCTCGAGAGAAAGGCATATCCTAGAAACTCATTAAGGTGTTAGGGATTCTTATCAACACCTCAGTCCAGTTCTAGGCTAACAACGTGAAGTACATCTTAATAAGCAATAATAAGCACTGCAGAAAATCAGGAAACTATCATTTCATGAGAAGGTGTGTTTGAGAGACAGAGGAGAAGGAAATAGCAGCCTTTATCGTTCCCTTTATTAGTGACTTCGCTGTGTCATGTTTTCTGTATTTGGAGTTTCCTTATGGGTTTCCTCTATACTCCTAGACACAAATTGAAGTACAAGTTGTTCCCTTGCCTGGAATGTTCTGCTCCCTGCAATGTTCTGCCTCTAATGTCTGGCTCTTACTTGTCTTTCAAATCTCAGCTTAATGTCACCACTTCCCTAACCACCCAGTCTAAAGCAGCCACCAGCCATGTTCCAGTTATGGGAGAGCACATAATTATTTCCGACAGTTACTTGCTTTTTGTTTTTTTAATTGCTCCCTGCCTCTAATATTGTAGTGAAGCTTTCTGAGAATGGGACCCCTGTCTTATTTCATTGCTCTTTCACTAGGACCTAGCACAGGCCTGACAAATAGTAGATGCCAACAATATTGTTTGAATAAGTGAAGCAAAAGCAGAAGACAAAAGAGGAAGAGAAAGATCTCCCACCTTTAGAGCAACCCCCATTTGATCTGCCGCCTAACATTCTTCTTTTTTTTTTTTGAGACACAGTTTCCCTGTCACCCAGCCTGGAGTGCAGTGGCATGATCTTGGCTCACTGCAACCTTTGCCTCCTGGGTTCAAGCGATTCTCCTACGTCAGCCTCCTGAGTAGCTAAGATTACAGGCGTATGCCACTTATGCCTGGCTAATTTTGGTATTTTTAGTAGAGACAGAGTTTCACCATATTGGCCAGGCTGGTCTTGAACTCCTGACCTCAGGTGATGCACCCACCTCGGCCTCCCAAAGTGCTGGGATTACAGGTGTGAGCCACCATGTCAGCTGATCTGTCTTTCACTTAGATATACCACAGAACTTCTATTTTCAAACCCCCACCAACTCCAGAGTTTTCCCACATTACAGCACTTTTCCAGCTGACATCATTTATCTTGTAAACCGAATGAGTATGAATTAAATAGGAATCTCATGGGACAGAATTACATTAGAAAATTTTGTCCAAGTTACTTAATTTGGGAATCCTTTCAACTCCTTCCTCATTTCTTCTGTGTTCTCATTTGATTAGCATCTTCATTTAAAACATTATGAAAAATGAGACATTTGGAAGGACCAGGAGGACATTTTCACTCTCTAGTACATACTTGCCATATCAGTTGGCCACAGTGCAATCAAACTGCCGTTTCAAGGTGTGTGTACTTGACATGTTAACACCCTATCAGATGCCGGACGTGTGATGAAGGGCCAGGAGCTGCTGTGCTACTCCCTTCCTGTCCTGTTTATGTTGGACTGCAGCTGCAACTCCAGCGTGTGGTGCTGGCAACAGAACTTAAAAAGCTGAACGTTAGCCTGTCTTTAACCTCTCCTAGTTAGGGTTCCAGATCTCACTACATTACTGTTTGACATTAGGATACAAATGGTTTCCTAGGTTCTATTCTAGTATACACCTTACCTGGTTGATTGAAAAGCAAAACAAAATAAAAACAAAAAAGGCAAAGTGAAGTAAGCAAAAACAAGTTGGGGCAAAAATAAGTAACAAAGGGTCAAAGAAATGTAATCATTGAAGGTACATAAATGTATTTTAAAATCCAGCACGCTTTTTTTTTCTTAGCCAGTATTTCTAATTTTTTACATGTCTGCAATCTGTGGACTTAAATCATCCGTAAACTCCATGGAACTTCATTTATGTTCACTTAGCTAGCCATTACTTTCATTTCTTTTCTGTTTAAATTGTAATTTTTTTTGTCTAGGTAATATAGTCACACAGTTAAAAGAATAAAGAAATATAGGCAGTGGAGTCTGCCTCTCAGATTCAGTAACCAGTTGTCCCTGCCTTGTGTATGCTGCCAGAGATTGTTTACATGGCTCTCAAGCAAATGTATACATATATGTGTATTTTTCTTTTATTTTTAGACAAGTGCCTATATACCGCATATGCTGTTCCGCACCTTGCCTTTTCTATTTAGCAGTAGATTTTAGAGATGTTTCATGTGAATAATTTAAAAGTCTGATTTTTAAGTGATTGTGTGTATTTGTTGTATAAATGATCGATAATTCCATTCTCTATTGTTGCCAATCTAATTTTTTTTTTTTTTGAGACGGAGTCTTGCTCTGTTGCCCAAGCTGGAGTGCAATGGCACAATCTCGGCTTACTGCAGCCTCTGCCTCCCGGTTCAAGTGATTCTCCTGCCTCAGCCTTCCAAGTAGCTGGGACTATAGGCATGCACCACCACCTGGGCTAATTTTTGTATTTTTAGTAGAGATGGGATATCACCATGTTGGTCAGGCTGGTCTCGAACTCCTGACCTCGTGATCTGCCTGCCTCAGCCTCCTAAAGTGCTGGGATTACAGGCATAAGCCACTGCCCCCGGCCGCCAATCTAATTTTTAATGATCTAAGTAATTATCAAAATTATTCTTTTGTTTTCTTTTCTTTTTTTTTTTTTTGAGACATAGTCTCACTCTGTCACCCAGGCTGGAGTGCAAAGGTGTCATCTCAGCTCACTGAAACCTCTGCCTCCCTGGTTCAAGCAATTCTCCTGCCTCAGCCTCCCACGTAGCTGGGATTACAAGCACCCACCATGATGCCCAGCTAATTTTTGTGTTTTTGTAGAAACAGAGTTTCACCATGTTGGCCAGGCTTGTCTTGAACTCCTAACCTCAGATGATCTGCCTGCCTCAGCCTCCCAAAGTGCTGGAATTGCAGGTGTGAGCCACTGAGCCTGGCTAAAAGTATTCTTTAAAAAAGGTTTTCTTACTTGTATTTTAGGTTCAGGGATACATGTACACATTTATTATATATGTAGACTGCCTGTCACAGGGGCTTGGTTTACAGCTAAGTTTGTCACCCAGGTAATAAATATAGTACCCAATAGATAGTTTTTCTGATCTTCCCACTCTCTACCCTTAAGCAGGCCTCAGTGTCTGTTGTTTTCTTCCTAGTTTCCATGTGTTCTTGTCGTTAAGTTCCCACTTCTAAGTAAGAATATGTGGTATTTGTTTTTCTGTTGCTGTCGTTAAGTTCCCACTTCTAAGTAAGAATATGTGGTATTTGTTTTTCTGTTGCTGTGTTAGTTTGCTCAGGATAACGGCCTCCAGCTGTATCCATGTTGCTGCGAAAGACAAGATCTTATTCCTTTTTATGGCTGCATAGTATTCCATGGTGTACACATACCACATTTTCTTTATCCAATCTACCATTGATGGGCATTAGGTTGATTCCATGCCTTTGCTATTCTGAGTAGTAGAACACCGTTCATCTCCTCACTGTTAGTTGAACGTCTGCAAAATGTTGGGTAATGTGGGGTGCTAAAAACACAAAGATGAAAGAGACAAGAGCAGTACCTTTGAATAATCTGTAATCTGGTGATCTCTATGATGATTTTGGCAAGAACGTACACA
Organism: Cacajao melanocephalus; assembly: GCA_963573385.1. Classification (NCBI taxonomy): domain Eukaryota; kingdom Metazoa; phylum Chordata; class Mammalia; order Primates; family Pitheciidae; genus Cacajao; species Cacajao melanocephalus. Next base: position 21,232 of record CAUYLG010070286.1, read on the forward strand.
TGCACACACATGTACCCAAAATTCACATCTGTCAGCATCATACAAACTTGGTAGAAGAATGGCCAATCCCTGAATTAGATTCAATCCAACCCAAGTGCCCTCTTTTCCTACTTTAATGTTTGGAAGTTACATCATTCAGTTTTTGATTCTGAAGATTTAGTATGCACCAGCTTCTATTTCTGGTTAAGTGATTTTCAGTACCCACAAAGGCTAGTAAAATAACAAAGCAATTTAGTAATGGTAAAAGTATAAAGTATGCACCAGAGGGTTCTTCAAAATATTAGGGAAAATAGAGCAGAAAGCAGTTTTTTTCAGTTTGTTGTTATAAAATTATACACACACGCTGAGTCACTAAATGCATTGGAGGATGATAAGGAACGTAGGAGCAGTCATGGTTCTAACTCTGCAGTGCGTGGCCATGCAGATATGCACTCTTCATAAATACAATGTGATGATGACTTTGCATTTGTGTTTTTCTTCCTCCTTTCTCTCACTCTCACCCTTAGACACCTGAGTGTTCCATAAATCTTGTCTAAAGAGAAAGGCATCTCCTATAAACTCATTCACACTAAGGTATTTGCATTAGCAGTGTTGGTCTTGGATCACTTTGCACACAACCCCTCCCTGAAAATGGAAAGTCCAGTCAAGGAGCTTCCCGAAGTACAAAACTTTTTTAACTAAGGAATAACATTTTGGTGCATTTGTCCTCATGATTTTTTAATGTAAATACTGGCTCTGACACAGTGCCACATTCTTAGATATTAGGCTAATTGTGCTTTGCTGTGCTAGTCTCTCAGTGAATGTAATGTTTAATTTTATTTCCAGAAGAAAGCTGAGTTCCATTGTTATGATTATCAATCTTACTTGATGTCTAAAATATAATTGGAAATACTTGCAGATACCCTATCTGTGTTTGAAGTGGCACTCAATCATCCATAAGAAATACCATGTGTCCATTTTAAATATTAGGTGTTTTGCATGAAGGAATAACAATATTTCTTCAGCATAGCTATTTCATCTTACCTAAGTATATATGAGAGCTCTTTTGGTAATTACAAAGTAAGATGAAAATAGTCATCCCTACTGGATAGAGACCTTTTATTTTTAAAGGGGGCACAGCTAAGCTCAGAGATAAGATGGAGCCACATATGAACAATATGCTCATAGATAAAGCTACAAATTTGATGGAAAATATTAACAGTATAGTGGTGAGTGACAAAGAGACACAAAATGGCATATGTAACTTAATGTTAATTTTATGAAAAAATAAAAAATGATACACTTTAACCAACTAAAATGTATGTTATATATTAGAAGAAAATACACTAAGATGTAACCAATGTTCTTTGAGTGCTGGAAATTTGGGCAGATTATATCTTCTCATTAGCTATTCCTGATTTTCCAGCTTGTCAACAATAATGCTTACCTTTATAATGACAAAGTATTATTTTAAAATATATAGGTACTTTTGATCCTTTCTCTTCTATCCTCCTTCTTCCATTAAACTTCAGTTCATTTTACTCTTCATCATGGATGCTTCTTGTGCAATAATAGTTGCTTGCTAAGTAAGCTTAATTTTGAGCACATTTGGAAATGGAATGCTCTGGCACTGAATGTTCTTACCTCCCATGTTGGAGCTCCTTCTAGAAACCAGTGACCTTCAGGATTCCATCTGGATTTTTAGAAATCTTCCTAGGAAGCCTTCTGCAGAAAATGTCCTACATTCCAAGATAATTTTTCTCCTCTACAAACACTGTTTTCCAACAACACCTGCCCCCACCAAACAAAACTCTTATCCCTTTAATTGCACATCTCAGATGTTTAAATGCACATCATATGAATAAGCTATTTATGTATAGATGGATGTATCTGTTTTTAAGACAGGGTCTCACTCTGCCACCTAAGCTGGAGTGCAGTGGTCTGATCACAGCTCATTGAAACCTTGACCTCCCTGGGCTCAGATGATCCTCCTGCCTCAGCCTGTCAAGTAGCTGGGACTACAATGGTGCAACACCACACCCAGCTAATTTTTAAGTTTTCTATAGAGATGGAGCTTTGCCATTGTTAACCAGCCTGGTCTTAATCAATCTGCCTGCCTTGGCCTCCCAAAGTGTTGGAATTACAGATATGAGCCACCACACCTGGCCAATTTTAAAGCTAAAAATTAACCAAATACTTTAAAGACCAACATTTACAGTATAGTCCATACAAGGCCTTCCACAGAAAGTAGGATGAAAACTTACCCTCAGAGACAATGGTGAAGAACAAAGGATGCGACGAAGCCAATTCAAATAATAATGTCAGGAAAGTATGTGAAGATGTCTGCAGAAAGAAGAAGGACCGTTATGGTAACTGTGGGTAATACTATGAAGCATGAAAAAGATGGAGAACCATGAGACAAAGACTACAAAGAAAGGAATGTGTATATTTCCTAGCAATCACAAGAACCCACTTGAGTTCCAAGAGCGTAAACCCACATTCAATTCAGTGAGCATAGTTTCATGACTTCATCCCAGCAATAATGAGCACTGTGAAGGTAGAAACTGGACATCTGTCATCGACAGTACTGGCACAGTGGGGGATGCTGTGGTATTTAATTAGATGATCCTTGAGAAGTATCACTGAGATTATCAGCCAGTCGGTGTGTAGGTTCAGAAAAGGAAGCAGATGAACCAGATTAAGGCTTCAGGGGAAAAGAGAAAGGAATCAAGAAAATGGAAGTTACATCAAGAATGAAAATGGGGAGTGTCAGATGAGAAAATATGGAGAGGGAGCAGTGGTTGTGATCAAAGAGAGAATTCTGAAAGTTCAAAATATTAAATTCTTTCCAAGTGAGAAAAGAATGTAAGATGCATCTGTTTGAGTGGATAGTTTAAGTGGAAGTTGAGGTTGCAGGAGCAGAGGAAGCGGTCAGGGAACCATGAAGCCAGGATGTTAGAAGGAACACTAACATGTGTGGTAGCCAACAGTGATGGCAGAAAACCAAGTGCTAAATAGTCAAGTCATCAAGAAAAGTAAGGAAATGACCAAGGTTGTTGGTGACAAGCAGGAAAAAGAGAATGATTTTAGGTGGAGTGCACAGACTTCAAAAGAGGAGCAGATATTTCATAGTGATGGCAAAACTCTTCTGAGAGTTGTCTTGGGAAACAAGGACCCTGCAGAATGCTCCTTGCTCAGAATGATAGATACTGAGGAGGTTGGAGACATCATCAGAGAAAGCCAGATTTTAGTTAAGCCAAAGCATTTCCAAGGAAAAGGTTTGAGGAAGCAGAGAGTTTGGTGACAAATGGTCAGGGAATCCCATAGGCAATAGAAGAGATCTAGGAAAGAGACTTCAAGGGAGAATTGGAGAAGGAAGAGGAGGAGGAAGAAAGCTGTAGTGTGGAGCTTTGCACTGCAAACCTCTAGGTGCTAGGGCAGATGCAGAAATTCTGTGTTGACATTCGCACTGTGTTGTACTAGAGTGCACTACTCTATACCGTCTGATGCTGGGATCAAAAGCATCGTCCTGAGGATCACTTGCTGCTATTTCATGAAGAGTGCTAAGATTATTTGTAGTTGGAAGCCAATAGAGCCATTTCCAATATAATTCCTACTTGTTTTTTAGCATCCTCTTTATGTCAGTTACAGGGTAGCACCTTGATCCATTTTGTGGTTAATGACCTCTAAGTACAACCTTGAGTTGGGTTTTTATTGAAAAAGCCCATTTCCTAATTTGGGTATTTTAAAATGATTGTTCTCAACTAATGACTTTCTAATTGACATTTACTTAATTTCATTTTATGTCTACAATTTTCACTACTAGAGAATTTATTTTTGTCTACTACAGGCTGAAATACATTAGGTTGCCAATTTTTTACCATTGATTTATTTTTTCTGCAAATGTGTGAGTTTTTCATTCATACTAATACATCACCTAATAGTAGGAATGTTAGTAACAGGGAGGTTTATTTTAATTGGTTTCTATTACAAGTGTAAAACCAGACAGTTCATTTTCTCAACAAATCCGAAAGTGACTTTTTTCTTACTTAAAGTGATGATTGCACAAACCTCATGGATGACAGTGGAGTCAACATCATTTTTAAAAAACCTTTTCCAGTTTTCCCAACACCATTTATTAAACAAGGAATCCTTTCCCCATTGCTTGTTTTTGTCATGTTTGTCAAAGATCAGGTGGTTGTAGGTGTGTGGCATTACTTCCAAGGCCTCTGTTCTGTTCCATTGGTCCATATCTCTTGTTTTGGTACCAGTACTATGCTGTTTGGATTACTGTAGCCTTGTAGTATAGTTTGAAGTCAGATAGCATGATGCCTCCAGCCTTGTTCTTTTTGCTTAGGATTGTCTTGGCTATGCAGGCTCTTTTTTGGTTCCATATGAAGTTTAAGGTGGTTTTTTCCAGTTCTGTGAAGAAGGTCAGTGGTAGCTTGATGGGGATAGCATTGAGTCTATAAATTACTTTGGGCAGTATGGCCATTTTCACGATATTGATTCTTGCTAACCATGGGTGTGGAATGTTTTTTCATCTTTTTGTGTCCTGTCTTATTTCCTTGAGCAGTGGTTTGTAGTTCTCCTTGAAAAGGTCCTTCACGTCCTTTGTTAGCAGGATTATAAATCATTCTGTTATAAAGACACATGCACACATTTGTTTATTGTGGCACCGTTCACAATAGCAGAGTAAACTCTTACTTCTTGTTTAAGTAATAATATAAAGAAGGTAGGCAGTTTAGGGAAAATAGGTGGTCTAGCTACTGGGGCTCAGGTTCTTTCCATTTCACTGTGCTGATGTCTCACACAGATTCTTAAAGTGCATCCCTGCACCAGAGCATCAGCATCACTTACAAACTTGTTGAAAATGCAGATTCTTAGGTTTTACCTCAAACCTACTGAGTCAGATACTCTGAGAATAAGATCCAGCAACTCATATTGTTATAGGCCCTCCAGGCAATGCTGATGCGTGCTAAAATTTAAACACAACTGCCCTACAATAGAGATCTTAACTGTGGCCACATGCTAGATTTATCTGGGGACGTTTTAACACCATGATGCCCAGGCCACATCGCAAACCAATTGCATCAGAATCTGCAGATATTTTATTGAAGCTCCCTAGGTGATTCTAACATCAGCCTCAGTTAAGAACTGCTATCCTGGGATTTTTTTCGTTCACATGGTCAAAATGTCCAGAATAAATTAATCTATAGAGGCAGAAGCAGAAAGAGTTACCTCGGGCTGGGATGTCTTAGGTGGAAAGGGAGCGTGACTGCTACGTGTATAGCTTTTTGGAGAGCTAATGAAAACGTTCTAAAACTGATCATGGCAAAGGTTGCACACCTCTGAATATTCCAAAAACTAGTGAACCATTGAATTGTACTCGTTAAAGGGGTGACTGTATGATATGCGAACTGTATTTCAATAAAGTTGTTATCTTAAAAAGTCAGTGGGAGTTACATGCCTGACAATGGGAAAATTATTTTTAAATACCTTTATTGAGGTAGAATTTATGTATTAGAAAATTCATCCTTTTAAATGTACAATTCCGTGAGATTTTACTTTTTGTTTTTTGTTTGAGATGGGGTCTCACTGCAGCCTCTTCACCTTCCAGACTCAAGCAATCCTGTCACCTTAGACTCTTGAGTAGCTGTGACCACACATAAACACCACACCTGGCTAATTTTTTTAATTTTTTGTAGAGACGGGGTCTCATTATGTTGCCCAGGCTGGTCTCAAATTGCTAGGCACAAATGATCCTCCTACCTCAGCCTCCCAAAATGTTGGGATTATAGGCATGAGCTACCAACCCTGGCCAATTCAGTAAGTTTTAATATACTTACTTGCAGAGCCTTACAAATATTACTGCAGTTCAGTTTTAGAACATTTCCATCACTCCAAAAATATCTCCTATGCTCATTGCAGTTTATTCTAGTTGCCACCCACAGCCCTAGGCAACCACTAATCTGCTTTCTGTCTCAATACATTAAATTAATAAATCATAAAATATGTTGTCTTCTGCATCTGGCCATTTCACTTAGCATTACATTTTTGAAGTGTATTCATTTCTTCACTTTTTTATTGCTGAAGAGTATTCATACGTGTGTGTGTGTGTGTGTGTGTGTGTGTGTGTGTGTGTGTGGAGAGAGAGAGTGAAAGATCTGTATAGATAGAAGTGCACATATATCACATTTTTGTGATACATGTGAATTGATCAGCAGTTGATAGTTTCCATTCTGATTACTAAGAATAATGTTTCTATGGATATTAGTGGAAAAGTTTTCAGATGCAGGTTTCTGTTTCTCTTGGGTAAATACTTAGGAGTGAAATTCTTGAGTCACACATAAATTTGTTTAACTTTTTGATATATTTTTACTGTGGTAATATATACATCACATAATATTTATCATTTTAGCCATATTTAAGTTCAGTGTCATCGCTACTGTCCATCTCCACAATTTTTTTATCATGCCAAACTGAAACTCTGTATTTATTAAACAAGAATTCCCTATTCTCCTCTCCCTCAGCCCCATATAGCTTCCACTCTCTGCTTCTATGAATGTAATTATTCTCAGCACCTCATATAAGTGGAAGCACACAATGTTTGTCCTTTTGTGTCTGGCTTATTTCAATTAGCAAAATATCGTCAAGGTTTGTCCATGTCATAACATGTGACAGGATTTGATTCCTTTTTAAGGTTGAATAATATTCCATCGTATATAAATACCATGTTTTGTTTATTCAGTTGGGTATGTTTAACGTTTTAAGAAACTGAAAATCTATTTTCCAAAGTGCATATACCATTTTACATTTCTCTTATAAATGTATGAAGTTTCTGTTTCTTTACATCTTTTCCTACATTTGTTATTATCTGACTTTTTTATTGTAGCCATACTAGTAGCTATAAAGTGGTATTATCATGGTGAATTTAGTTTGAATTTCCAGAATGAATAATGATACTGGACATCTTTTCATATGCTTACTAGCCATTCACGTATCTTCTTTAGTAAAATGTAATTAAGTATTTTGCCTTGTTAAATTTGGTCATTTGTCTTAAAGTTTGAGAATTCTTTGTATCTTCTGAATACAAGTTTTTTTGCCGTATTTATTATTTGCAAATATTTTCTCCTGGTCTTTGGTTTTTCTTCTTATTTTTAAAAATTATGTCTTTTGAAGCACAGAAGTTTTGAGATTTTATTAAGTTCAATGTAACATATTTTTGGATTGTGCTTTTGGTGTCCTATCTAAGAACTCTACCTTTCTGAAAGTCATGATTTTTCTCCTCTGTTTTTCTAAAATTTTCAAAATTTTAGTGCTTACATTTAGATCTGTGATCCATTTTGAGTATATTTCTGTGCATAGAATGAGGTAAAGGTTTAAATTAATATTTTTGCATGTGGGCCGTATGGAGATCAGATTTTTTCCCTGCACAATTTTCTGGAAAGACAACCGTCCCCCATCAAGTTACCTTGGCACCTTTGTCAAAAACCAAGTGATCATAAATGTAAGAGTTTCTTAATGGGTTCTTAATTCTGTGACATTGATCTGTATGCCTGTCATTATGTCAAAATAACACTGTCTTAATTAATGTATCTTTATAGAAAGTATTAAAATCATGTAGAGTGAATGCTCCAATATTGTACTTCTTATCAAAATTATTTTGGTGTTTCTGGGTCCTTTGTATTCCCATGTAAATTTTAGGGTAAGTTTATTAATTTTTGTCCAAAAACATCCTGCTGGAATTTTGATAGGTATTATATTTAATATAGAGATCAGTTTTGGAGGACTGTTATCCTTGTAATATTAAGTCTTTCAATCTACAAATATAAAATGTCTCTCTATTCTTTTCAGGAAGGTATTGTTGTTTTTATTATATAAGTCTTACATGTTTATGAAATATATTCCTATGTATTTGATTCTTTTTGGTGCTACTGCAAATAGAATTATTTTCTTGATTTCACTTCAGATTATTTGCTGCTGATACATAGAAATACTGGCATATAGAAATTAAGTTTTAAAGATATTGATCTTATGTCCTTGACCTAATTCAATTACTTATTAGATCAGTGGGCTTTTTGGGGAGCAGGTGGATTCTTTAGAATTTTTCACATAGAAGATTATGTCATCTGTGAATAAGAAGAGCTTTATGTCTTTTCTTTCCAATAGGGATGCCATTTATTTCCTTTCCTTGCATGATAGCACTGGGTAGAACATCCATTACAATGTGGAATAAAAGCGACGTGAACAGATATTCTTGTCTTGTTCCTGTAGGGGTGGGGGCAGGGTGGGAGGCATCAGTTTATGGCCATTACGTGTGATATTGACTGTAGGGTTTTTGTAAATGTCCTTATCCGGTAGACGAAGTTCCCTTCTATTCCTAGTTTGTTGAGAGCTTTTATCTTGAGTGAGCATTAGATTTTGTCAAATGCTTTCTCTTGGTCTATCAATATTAGCATATAGTTTTGTCCTTGGTTAATATGGGCTTTTACATTAACTGGTGGAAAATAGGATATTGATGTTTCTTTTACTGTTGAATTGTCATCTTCTACGTCAATTCCATCAGTTTTTTGCCTCACATATTTTGGTTTCTATTGTTAGGTGCCTATATGTTTATAATAGATATATATTTCTGATACATTTGCCCTGTCATAATTTTAAACTATTTTCCTCTTTTCTCTGTGAACATTTTTGTCTTAAGTCTATTTTGTAGAGTCGTTCCAGGTGTCTTACATGCAGATTATGGTTTTTGTTTGTGTGGCATATTGTCTCAATCCTTGTACTTTTAGCCTATTTGTGTCCTTGAATGTAAAGTGTGTCCCTTGTAGACAACATATATTTGATTTTTTAAAATAGTCTGCCAATCTTTCCCTTTCATTGGTATGCTTAATCCATTTATATCTAATGTAATTATTTAGATAACTGGATTTATGTCTGCCACTTTGCTGTTTATTTCTTATGTCTTTTTTATTAATCTATTTATTAGTCCTCTTTTCCTCTTTTACTACCTTTTTAGGTTAAATAGATATTCTCTAGTGTAGCATTTTAATTAATTTGGGTTTTTAAAAATATTTTTTGAGGAGTTATTTTCTTAGTGGTTGCTCTAGGGAATTTAATATTTATTTAACTTGAAATAATCCAGTTGAAATTAATACTAACTTAACAAATAAAGCAACTTTGCATTACATTGTTCCATTCCTTGCCTACTTCTTCGTGATAATCTTGCTACGTATATTACCTCTTCATCATTTATAAGCTCAGCAACACAATTTTATAATTATTTTATGCAGTTGTTTTTTGAATCAGTTACAGGAACAAAAGAGAAGATACATATTTTTATGTTGTTTCTGATCTTTACCTACATGGTTACCTTTACCAGTGTTCTTTTTTTCTTTGTGTGGTTTCTAATTACTGTCAGGTGTCATTTTCTTTCAGCCTGAAAAACCTCCCTTAGAGTTTCTTATAAGTCAAGCCTGTGACCATTTGCTAACGGTCCTGTGTGTGGGCTGGATGAGAGTTCAGAGTTCAGGCAGCTTAGCGTTCTATCCTGGATTTTGTTTTCTGCTTGTGTGGGAATGAATAGATAGCTAGGGTCCTCTCCAGTTTTTCCCGAGCATGTCCTTGCACACTGCCTACTCTGCCCTGTGAGAGCTGTGTTGCTGTCAAGCAGGGGAGGAGATGGAAGCATCAACAGGCTGAAACACCATAGACTCCAGCTGTTCTTACTAAGGCTCATTAAATTAAAAAAAAAAAAAAACCTTGATTTTTTTTTTGTATGCTTTTAGTCAGTTTCCAGAGTTCAGAGATTGTTATTTTGAATGATTTTGCCCAATTTTGCTATGATTTTGTGTGAGAAAGGATTTACTGAGCTCTTTACTCAGCTATTAAGTGTCACTCTCAAGTGGGAAATTCTTGATTCTTCCAGGGATAGGGTATTTTAGAAAAAAAGGAGGACTAGTGAAAAAATATCAATGCTGAGAGGGTGTGGGCTGCAAAAGTCATAGTATTTGGATTTTGTAAGAGCTAGGAAGTAAAGGAGAAAAAACATTTTGGAAGTAGATTCTTCTCTCCTATCTCTTTTGAAAAATCAACTTTGTGTGCTGTGTGCACACAGAAACCAGGAGGAGGGGTAGCCTTCCGGGAACACATTAAGGTTAAGGGAATAGGGAAGGAGCAAGAAAGAAAAATGAAACACAAGAGGTTAAAATTTCATCATGGTATCTCATCATCCTCTGCAGAGTTGCTGGGAACAGTCCAGTAGACTGAATGACCAGTATGATAGATTAAGGAATCTGAAAAACCCTACTGAGGAAAAGATACTGTCAGCTGTCCTCTAAGTTTAACCTTAGGAGAGAGACAACAAATAAATAATTATGTTATGATAAATATTCAGAATCACCTGGGATCTCACTTGAATTTAATTAAAAAATTCATGGCAAAGGCCCAAGAATATAGTGGGACAGGTTACGGGGAGTTGCAGAAGATGGGGTGAGATAAGGTGCCAATTGTGGTTATTTCTGATTTGAGGCTTTGACTTATCTGTATACATTGGGCTTTACTCTCTGAGGTTCTTCTAGAGTAGAATACAAACACCATGAGACTGTCCAGAAGTCCTGCCTGTTTTCACCATTGCTCCCATGCCATGTATGTGATATGTCTTCTTTTTTGGGGAAGAAATGAATCTGCCTTTGTCTAGTGGAGGACTGTAATATTCACGTTTCTTCAAGGGGCAAGAGGAAGTAGTCTAACAATGAACCCAACGGATGAAAAAATTAGACCTGAAGGACCCTGGCAATCAAAGAGTGCACCTTTCCTGTTTTCCGGATGCTAAATGGAAGCATAAGAGGCTTAGCAGCAATCCAGATATCACACCGATAATGGCAGTGGCAAGGCTGAGACCTGTGATTTCCAACTCCCTGTATGGTACATATGCTGCCTCATCGAGCTACAAAAATGCCTATAAATCTCTTGCTGTCATATTTTCCTATCATGTAAAGAATTATTCTTGACCAGCCTCGGTGTCACTAGTAAAATGAAAGTGTTTTTAAAAAAAAAAATCCAAAAGCAAACCCTGAAACTAGATCAAAATATTAAGGAAAATGTATTCATTCCTTCACCGAATTCAGAAGTGGGAAATCACATTGAATTGAGTTTCGTACTGCCAAAACTTCTTCTCATGTACTCACGGCATTCTCTTCCCCACTATTTTTGTGTCTAACAATATCTCAGGTATTCTTTGTCATTTGCAAACACTGAGAACTTACCATGTGCCAGATACTGCCAGGGGTTGACTACACACTAATGTGCCTCCCTGCCTATAATAAGCTTACAGTCCCCCAGTATTCAATACCCATTGCATGGACTTGGTATTTTTTAATACAAAATTGGAATTTTGACCAAAATTGGAAAATAGGAAAGGTACATTTTTTGATTGCCAGGGTCCTTCAGGTCTAATCACCTCACAGGCACAGCCTGATTGTTTTCAGAACTTTTTGAGTCTTTGTTTTGGGGCTAGATGAAAATCTTTTCTTAGCTTGTATGCAGATTAACATACAGCAGTTAGTGACTTAACAAATATACTGTAAATGCCTAGGAGAACTCATTAGAAATTGGCCATAAAGAAGAAGCTGTGCTAAATGCTCCAATTAAAAGACAGAGAATGGCAAGCTGGATTATCACCCATTCATGTGCTGTATTGAAGAGACCCATCTCACATGCAAAGACACACACATAAGCTTGAAATAAAGGGTAGAGGAAATTTTACCAAGCAAATGCAAAGCAGAGAAAAGCAAGGGTTAAAATCCTAGTTACTGACAAGACAGACTTGAAACCAACTGAGATTAAAAAAGACAAAGAAGAGCATTACATAATGATAAAAAGTTCAATTCAACAAGAAGAGCTAACTATGCTAAATTATCGTAAATATATATGTACCCAATACAGGATCACCCAGATTCATAAAACAAGTTCTTAGAGACCTACAAAGAGACTTAGACTCTCACACAATAATAGTGGGAGACTTTAACACCCCACTGCCAATATTAGATGGATCATTGAGATAGAAAATTAACAAAGATATTCATGACCTGAATATCGGTTCTGGATCAAGTGGACCTGATAGATACCTACAGAACTCTCCACCCAAAACAACAGAATATACATTCTTCTCAGTGTCACATGGAACTTACTCTAAAATCAGTCCATAATTGGAAGTAAAACACTTCTCAGCAATGCAAAAGAAATGAAATAATAAGTCTCTCAGACCACAGTAGAATCAAATTAGAACTCAATATTAAGAAACTCACTCAAAATTACACAAATATGTGGGAATTGAACAACCTGCTCCTGAATGACTCCTGAGTAAATAATAAAATTAAGGCAGAAATCAAGAAGTCCTTTAAAACCAATGAGAAAAAGAAGACAATGTACCAGAATCTCTGGAATGCAGTTGCAGTAGTACTATTAAGAGGGAAGTTTATAGCACTAAATGCCTACATCAAAAAAACTAGAAAGATCTCAAATCAACATCCTAACATCACAACTAAAAAGAGAACCAAGAGCAAATGAACCCCAAAGCTAGCAGAAGACAGGAAATAACCAAGATCAGAGCAGAACTAAAGGTGATAGAGACACAGAAAAAACTTCAAACAATCAACAAATACAGGAATTGCTTTTTGAAAAAATTAATAAAATAGACTGCTAGCTTGACTAATGAAGAAAAGAGAGAAGAATCAAATGTACAAAATAAAAAATGATAAAGGGAATATCACCACTGATCTCACAGAAATACAAACAACTCTCAGAGAATACTACAAATACCTCTGTGCAAATAAACTAGAAAATCTAGAAAGAATGGATAAATTCCTGGACAAATATACCCTCCCAAGACTGAACCAGGAGTAAATTGAATCTCTGAATAGACCAATAATGAGTTCTGAAACTGAGACAGTAATAAATAGCCTACAAACCAAAGCCCAGGACAAGATGGACTTACAGCTAAATTCTACCAGTATTCTACCAGGTACAAAGAGGAGTTAGTACCATTTTTATCTGAAACTATTCCAAACAATTGAAAAGGAGATACTCCTCCCTAACTCATTCGATGAGGCCAGAATCATCCCGATACCAAAACCTGACAGAGAGGCAACAAAAAAAAAACAAAATTTCAGGGCAGTATCCCTGAAAAACATGAGTACGAAAATCCTCGATAAAATACTGGCAAACCAAATCCAGCAGCACATAAAAAAGCTTATCCAGCATGATCAAGTTGGCTTCATCCCTGGGATGCAAGGCTGGTTTAACATAAACAAATCAATAAATGTCATTCATCACATAAACAGAACTAAAGACAAAAATCACATGACTAACTCCATAGGCACAGAAAAGGTCTTTGATAAAATTCAACATTTCTTCATGGTTAAAACTCTCAATAAACTAGATATTGATGGGACTATACCTCAAAATAATAAAAGTCAATTTTGACAAACCCACAGCCAACATATACTGAATTGGCAAAAGCTGGAAGCATTCCCTTTGAAAACTGGTGCAAGACAAGGATGCCCTCTCTCATATCTCCTTTTCAACATAGTGTTGGAAGTTATGGCCAGGGCAATCAGGCAAGAGAAAGAAATAAAGGGTATTCACATAGGAAGAGAGGAAGTTGAACTGTCTCTGTTTGCAAATGACATGATCCTATATCTAGAAAATCCCATCATCTTAGCCCGGAAGCTTAAGCTGATAAGCAACTTAAGCAAAGTCTCAGGCTACAAAATCAGTGTGCAAAAATCACAAGCATTTCTATACACCAACAATAGACAAGCAGAGAGCCATATCATGAATGAATTCCCATTAATAATTGCTGCAAAGACAATAAAATGCCTAGGAATATAGTTAACAAGTGAAGGACCTCTTCAAGGAGAACTAAAAACCACTGCTCAAAGAAATTAGGACTCAAATAAATGGAAAACATTCCCTGTTCATGGATGGGAACAATCAATATCATGAAAATGGCCATACTGCCCAAAGTAGTTTATAGAGTCAATGCTATTCTCA